>OZ038318.1:8498814-8543131 GCA_964035775.1 Osedax frankpressi
TAAATATATAAATACTTTCCACGCTAGATGTATTTGTACACATCATAGTTTAATAATGGATACATAATGTTTGAGATATAGGACAATACCTAGTATCAAACCAGGACAACTTTATTGTTAATCTAATCTTGGTACGATTATAAAACTAATAATAAAAGTATAGGTGGTAAGATTATCACGAGTTATAATTTAATATTATTATTAATATATATATATATATATATATATATATACATATATATGTATATATGTATATATATATATGTATATATATATATATATATATATGTATATATATATATATATATATATATATATATATATATATATATATATACATACATATGTAAACGATAACGATCGTCTAACATTATCGTATTTTTTATTCCATTGTAAATAACGATATTAACAAAATGAAGTAAAATTTACGGATCAGGAAGTTCAGTTGTCACGATATCAAAATCATAAAATGGAACTAACCGAAATATATTGATCACGAATAACAGAATATTCACAAGTAGAAAGAGAACGAGGACCTTGCAACGACTCGTTATTACAGGAAATGTGTGCTGTTCTTTACTGTTGGAATACCGTTTCATTCAGACAACACAGTTATATAACTTCTATAACTTATATACTATATATACTATATATAACAATATATTCCAAAATACAAAATTATATATATATATATATACATTATTAAATTAATAATTATTATATAACTTATTTATTTCACTTAATTGTAATTTAAAATCAATTATATAATCAATTATCACAAACGTAGACTTTTACTTTATATATTGATAATAATATTTAATTTCTTAACCTTTTAAATAATGTTTTTCTTATTTTATCGCTCATACGCCGTTTCCGTAGTCTATCCACTTCTAAAGCTATCTCAAAGGGAGTACGTCGAATTGAATTGGCATTACTGATCGTCGCTTCACCAGAAAACGAAAGCTTACTTCTGAGCCAATGCGATGGACTGGGAACATAAGTTGTTTGTTATTATAATTACAATAATCTAAAATTTAGTTAGGATTTCGTAAACTACTATAAAATGTTGTTAAATATGTTTGGATTAATTCGGCATTTTTATACAAATTTAGTTTATACTGAAAAATGTACATCTCTGTAATAAATGTATTGTAATATAAAAAGCATTTTTTTAATAGTAGAATTTACTTAGTTCATTCCATCAATATATATATAGAGATATATATATATATATATATATATATATATATATATATATATATATATCCACGAGAAACTAACCACAAGTTAAGGTTATTGAGGATTTCTGGATAATAGATCAGCGTTTCTTTAAATTCGTTGAAATTGATTGTTTTCGATTCTAATGTCGATTGTTCGATTTCATCATGCAGGGTGTTACCATGATAATGTATATGTTGGCTTTCCGGATTAGTAAGATTCGGCTGCGTCAGTTTGTAAGTAAAAACATAAGTGCAAATCGGTTTAAGCGAGAACAGGTTGGTGAGATATGACTGCCTTGCCAATCGGCTACTGGACAATAGCTATTGTTACTGTGATTGTAACAATAGCTATTGTAGCTATTATTCTTAATCTTTTCACCAGTAATAAATTAGAAATTAAATATTATCACACCTCATAAAAAATAAATTACATTTATTTAAGTTGGTTATCCGTTACATTATACAAATATTCATAACGTGTCTATATAAAATAAAGGGCATACTATTCGACGGATGCTGACCAATACGTGATCGCTAGAGCTAACGTTTTGCGTGATCCTATCCGATGGGAAGTCATAGAAATGTCTCAGAGATATTCCGGCGGGCGAACTACTTCCGGTAACGCGTAGGAATTCTCGAATTGCCGAAGCACGCAACGCTTGCCCCTTCTCGGCGACTACGCTGACGCAGCCACCGTTATCGGGGTCATGAACTCCGACGCCATTACAAACGGAATCCCCGTCACTTCTAGTACGAACATCGACACCGACGCCATTATCACCACCGTTACCACCTGTATGTGTAAAGTGGGTATGCGTTGGGCAGTGCCACATCAAAGGCATTACAGTTACGCTATAGAGAATATATAATACAGGGATGCCGATATCTAGTTATATAAGAGGTTATTGCGATACACTATTAGAAAAAGTTTTCTATGCGTCGATTTTAACTAGAAATCCCTTTTAATTTTCAAAAAGGTTTTCCAGGTTTTAATCGACTTTAAAACACTTTAACATTTGTAAAGTGTTTTCTAGAGTTACGTTTTGCTGAAAATCCCTTTTAAAATAAATAACATTGCGAAAAGGGTTTTATGGCCTATAGGGTAGAATGGCTACTTGAACACGATTTACACACGTGACCGGACATCCAGACTACACAAACGCTCCTTTGTGGTCTCTTGACCGTACCTCGAGGCGTCGTGTGCAGTTCAAACAACAGGCGCAGTTGCTCCTCGGTCGAACGGTTGGTTAATCGCTCCAGGCACTCCAGTAGCCGTTTTCCGTCGATATCACCGCAGCTAACGGTATCGCCGGGCGTGTAATTGGCGTCGCGTGTTCTCGCAACACGAAGGACATCCTCTTCAACTTCCGCTCCGCTGTTCTCGTCCTCTTCGACGGTGTTGTTCGGCGGCACCGTACTATCTTTGCAACCCGCGTTCTGGGTTATGATTGGATAACGGTATTTCGATAAATCTAAGTAAATATGAGATATGCAGTAAACCTAAATCAAACAATCTTAAATGTGTCAACTTTACTGCTACCTATTATCATACTAAAAAGTGGTTTATCGGATATAAATCTATATATGGCATTTGTAGCATTATCAATAATCTATCGATTGGTTTAATTTTCTAAGGTAAATATTCAATATTAGTCGAGTAATCGAGCGTGAAAACCGAGAGTGGCGTAAACGTTATTAAAATTCACGGCAATGAACTTCAAGTATATAAACTTTATTGAGGAAATACAATTGATTTGTATAGTTTATGGAAATAGCTATCTTATAGATTTCCTTGTACTGATTCCGAATCCGCTATTCGCTTTTAATAATCTCCATCGTAATCGTCTGGAAACGTATTCTATTAAACCCCGCGAATATATCTTAAATCTTAGGGTCACTATATCTTAAATGACGTGTTGTAATATAATTATAGAATGATATGTAAAGCTATATAAAGCTATGTTTAAAAATATACAATATATCATATATATATGATATATATATGATATATATATGATATATATATATATATATATATATATATGTATATATATATATATATATATATATATATATATATTATATATGCAAACTAATAATACTATTATATAGTTATATATAACTATATAATAGTATTATTAGTTTGCATATATAATATATATAGATATATATATATATATATATATATATATATATATATGTATATATACATATATATAACATAATACTATATACATATATATGTTTATCATATACATATATCATTTTTAAAATGAGTATTTCACTGAAATTTTTGAAAGAATTTACGAATTGATTCTTTCAAATTGATAATTTTGAATCATAGTTATGCTATTATTAGTTTTATCGAAATAATTACTTTTCTTGCATATATCTTGTATATATGTAGTACTGCTATACGAATATGTGCTATGTGAACGGAACCTGGTTGCAATGACATGCCACCAACTCCAGGCTTGTTGAACACATTAACCGTACTAGTCTATAACACTATAGCACTAACGAGTTAAGGAATCCTTAGCATAGAAATGTTCAATTTTACTTTGCTACTAGACCACGCCATTAATGACCTAAGCTAGACTACCAAATGCACTGAATATATAACCCTTACTGTGTTAGGTATACCATATGAGGCATGGGTTTGTGTATGTGTTGTGGTTTGGTTCTGTATAGGGTTTTTTTTAAAAATAAATTAAAATAAATATGATATGTTCATATGCTATCATTATAATTTGTAAGGATAGTTTTTGGTTTTGGGTTTGGGTTTGGACTTGGGATTGGATCTATTTGGATTTTTAAAATAAATTAGAATACATTTGATGTTAGTTGTATTCATATGGTAATTATAATATTTGACGATACATCAAATAATGAATTGTATTTATGTTATACATATGTTATATTATATTGGTTTCTGAGTTGGTTAGTGTGGATTTCGCTATTTAAATACATTATATACATCCAAAGATCTCTAATTTATAAAACCGTAAATATATATTATAACCAATATCTGCAATCTATAGGTCAGTCTTATTGGTTATATGCCATTAATTTAATAAAATGAGCCGACCAATCAATTCACTCGGAGTTGCATATCATTATAATACTAATTCGCTATCACTATTCTAATGAACTATTAATCACTATTAATTATTATTAATTACTATTATTAAAAAATAACTATAATTTAGATATGTATCCGGTATTCCGACTTACAATTTATTGATTGCAATCGGCTAGTATTGCACGTATAGTATATACTATACTATACTATATACTATACTATAATATACTATACTATACTATACTATACTATATACCCATTCTATCTGTTATCATTTATAATTTACTATTGATACGGACTCTATATATATTTATTTGTATGTGTGCGTATGTGTGAATATACAAATTTCTATATTTATATACACAATTGAGGTTTTGTAAGTAAATTAATTACGGTACTTTAAGAGAATTATTTTTTTTAAGAGAACTATTCATCTTTATTACGCCCATCGACTTCTTTTTTAGATCGGATAGATAAGTGTGTAAAATTAACAATAATGCCATATATTCTATTATTAAGACTACGTTACATGTAAAAAGCCGCAGGCATACGTATATGATATTTATTTCATACTCGAAATCACTTAATTTCAAATCACTTGAAACCATAGAGAACAGCAACTGTACACAAAATACTACATTTACATATAGTACATATACATTTACAGGTATAGATGGACTCGATACGGATACGTCGTATCGCTTTTCGCACTAACGATATTAATATCGGGATTGCCGTAGCGACGGGATACGTGGCTACGCGATTCGAGAATATCTTTAGAGTCCCGAGCCGATATCGTGAATAGGTGTTCGGAACGCTGCGACCTCAAGTGCTGGTAGTAACGCTTGGCTAGCTCCAGCTGCGAGAGGAATGAAGTAGCGGACCATCTCTACAAGTGCTCCCTACTTTACTTTATTAATAAAAACGAACATGGACGATTAGTGATATTATAATTATGGGTTTGTTACCCAAAACCACGTACACAAATATATTCTCACATGCATTTCAACACACATATACACACACACACACACACACACACACATATATATATATATACATACATATATATATATGTACATACATACATATATATATATATATATATATATATATATATATATATATATATATATTTAATGATAATAATACAAACATATCTTATATGAGAATAATAAAGACAGAGAAAAATACAATAATTTAAATGACTCCATTGATAATACAATGTCCACATATGCATACATTAAAACATCCACCCACACAAACAATAAACAATATACTAATGGAACTCAAGACTAACTAAACTTTCAGAACTTAATATCTTACGTAATAGTCGGGTAAAAGAAATTGAGCTGTTCCTAGATTTATCAACTCTCTATATCAAACTTATTCAGAAAACCTTAAACTGTTATTACTTAATAAGGAGTTCTAGTAAAACATTGTTTAATCCTATATATACTTTACAATACCCTACACACAATACCCTATACGTACCATACACTCAGTTTTTAAATAATTAATTTGTAGAAAATTATCTTATTCTAAGTCTTTATTTCTAATACATACATATATACATATACATATACATACATATATAGATACATATATACATATATACATACATATATACATGCATCCAAAAATACATACATACATACATACGCACATACATACATACATATATACATACGTACATACAAACATACATACATATGTACATACATACATACAAACATATATACATACATACATATACACACACATAAATATATACATACATACATACATGCATACATAAATATAAACACACATACATACATGCATACAGACATACATACGTACATCCATACGTCCATTCATTTCACAACCTCAATAAACCAATTTGATAAGGATAATGTTTATTACAATTATGATTAATGGTAATTGTATAGCTAATTATAATACCGCTAAATATAATATCTCTTGTAAATGTCAATTCGTTACCGCTAACTTTATTAATAATGTCAATAATTAAATATTAGTATTTAAAGTATATATGTATACAATATATATATAATTAAGTTAAGTTATTATCATTAATTAAGTTATTATCACATTTAGCTCAAATATTAGTGATTTAGATATCATTAAGGGTATATATTATATACTCGTAATGATATCTACTTATTAAGATTAAGAGCCAAATACGATAATAACGAAAAGTCTAATAAAACATACTGATAGATATACTGTTACTATTAATGCTATTGTTATCATTATATATGATATATTGAAATTTATATATCAAAATTCTGTAAAATATTTGATCTATTACCGATCATTGTGGAGTCAAAGACAGTTAGAATATTTATATTCTATTATAATAAATCTTAAATAATTTATTTCTAAAAATAAATATCAATATTAGAACTATTCAAAATAATCGCCTCCATAAATATCTAAATTCTTGTAAAACTGAAGAAAGGATCAATTGTATTCAATTTTAAATATATGGTGGATATATTTATTTGTGTACGAAGCTACATTATAATCATATTTGAAAATTTCCCAATCCAAGGAACTAATCACTATAATTAATATTCAATTACCTCAACGGGATTTAAGATCGCAAGAAAACGGTCAAGGTCGATTTCGTGGCAATAGTCGTGGACACTAAGTCTCTTTTTGAGTTCTTCCAACCAGATCTTGCACGAGTATTCTCTCTCTGCTGCTGTCGTACGATGTTCTGACATCTGAGTATAGGCGTTTCTTGATAAACTCCCTGCATACTTTCGTAATATAATACCTCCTAATACTCCGATAGATAATAATTAAAGATGACTCGCTATAGATATTTTGCAAAGATATGAGCCTAAATATAAACGAGTACGTAGAGAATTGGTAATTATGTATGTTTAACATGAACTCTGGAGCTGATTACCGATAAAGTGATTGCTATCAATTAGTAGAGTAGTTATTAAGAGTTGCGAAAGTACTAACACTAAAAAAGCTCCTCGATTAGATTGATCACCTCCGATGACGATTAAATTTTAAATGCGAGACATTCGAAAAATGATGCTATATGTAAACCCGCGATACGTATAACGTAGTAAAACGTAGTTACGTGTTGAAATGGGTGTGGTTACAATAGCGACGAATATGTTAAACCTCTAATTAAATATATATGCAATATTCTCTCGTTGTGAACATGTTACAGAGTTCAAATGTGTTCATATATATAATAGACTAGATGCTATGCTCCCGGAGATGCCCATTATTCGATGGAATAATTTATGCAATTTTAATACATTAATATAAAATATTAAGCTCCGTATTTGTTTCTTAATATGCAAATAAAAGTATATATTTATAATATCTTGGACCCAAAATTAATGTAATTTTAGATTTGAATATATGTTTCTATGGTGTATTAAACCCAAACCCAAAACCAAACCCAAAACCAAACCCAAAACCAAACCCAAAACCAAACCCAAAACCAAACCCAAAACCAAACCCAAAACCAAACCCAAAACCAAACCCAAAACCAAACCCAAAACCAAACCCAAAACCAAACCCAAAACCAAACCCAAAACCAAACCCAAAACCAAACCCAAAACCAAACCCAAAACCAAACCCAAAACCAAACCCAAAACCAAACCCAAAACCAAACCCAAAACCAAACCCAAAACCAAACCCAAAACCAAACCCAAAACCAAACCCAAAACCAAACCCAAAACCAAACCCAAAACCAAACCCAAAACCAAACCCAAAACCAAACCCAAAACCAAACCCAAAACCAAACCCAAAACCAAACCCAAAACCAAACCCAAAACCAAACCCAAAACCAAACCCAAAACCAAACCCAAAACCAAACCCAAAACCAAACCCAAAACCAAACCCAAAACCAAACCCAAAACCAAACCCAAAACCAAACCCAAAACCAAACCCAAAACCAAACCCAAAACCAAACCCAAAACCAAACCCAAAACCAAACCCAAAACCAAACCCAAAACCAAACCCAAAACCAAACCCAAAACCAAACCCAAAACCAAACCCAAAACCAAACCCAAAACCAAACCCAAAACCAAACCCAAAACCAAACCCAAAACCAAACCCAAAACCAAACCCAAAACCAAACCCAAAACCAAACCCAAAACCAAACCCAAAACCAAACCCAAAACCAAACCCAAAACCAAACCCAAAACCAAACCCAAAACCAAACCCAAAACCAAACCCAAAACCAAACCCAAAACCAAACCCAAAACCAAACCCAAAACCAAACCCAAAACCAAACCCAAAACCAAACCCAAAACCAAACCCAAAACCAAACCCAAAACCAAACCCAAAACCAAACCCAAAACCAAACCCAAAACCAAACCCAAAACCAAACCCAAAACCAAACCCAAAACCAAACCCAAAACCAAACCCAAAACCAAACCCAAAACCAAACCCAAAACCAAACCCAAAACCAAACCCAAAACCAAACCCAAAACCAAACCCAAAACCAAACCCAAAACCAAACCCAAAACCAAACCCAAAACCAAACCCAAAACCAAACCCAAAACCAAACCCAAAACCAAACCCAAAACCAAACCCAAAACCAAACCCAAAACCAAACCCAAAACCAAACCCAAAACCAAACCCAAAACCAAACCCAAAACCAAACCCAAAACCAAACCCAAAACCAAACCCAAAACCAAACCCAAAACCAAACCCAAAACCAAACCCAAAACCAAACCCAAAACCAAACCCAAAACCAAACCCAAAACCAAACCCAAAACCAAACCCAAAACCAAACCCAAAACCAAACCCAAAACCAAACCCAAAACCAAACCCAAAACCAAACCCAAAACCAAACCCAAAACCAAACCCAAAACCAAACCCAAAACCAAACCCAAAACCAAACCCAAAACCAAACCCAAAACCAAACCCAAAACCAAACCCAAAACCAAACCCAAAACCAAACCCAAAACCAAACCCAAAACCAAACCCAAAACCAAACCCAAAACCAAACCCAAAACCAAACCCAAAACCAAACCCAAAACCAAACCCAAAACCAAACCCAAAACCAAACCCAAAACCAAACCCAAAACCAAACCCAAAACCAAACCCAAAACCAAACCCAAAACCAAACCCAAAACCAAACCCAAAACCAAACCCAAAACCAAACCCAAAACCAAACCCAAAACCAAACCCAAAACCAAACCCAAAACCAAACCCAAAACCAAACCCAAAACCAAACCCAAAACCAAACCCAAAACCAAACCCAAAACCAAACCCAAAACCAAACCCAAAACCAAACCCAAAACCAAACCCAAAACCAAACCCAAAACCAAACCCAAAACCAAACCCAAAACCAAACCCAAAACCAAACCCAAAACCAAACCCAAAACCAAACCCAAAACCAAACCCAAAACCAAACCCAAAACCAAACCCAAAACCAAACCCAAAACCAAACCCAAAACCAAACCCAAAACCAAACCCAAAACCAAACCCAAAACCAAACCCAAAACCAAACCCAAAACCAAACCCAAAACCAAACCCAAAACCAAACCCAAAACCAAACCCAAAACCAAACCCAAAACCAAACCCAAAACCAAACCCAAAACCAAACCCAAAACCAAACCCAAAACCAAACCCAAAACCAAACCCAAAACCAAACCCAAAACCAAACCCAAAACCAAACCCAAAACCAAACCCAAAACCAAACCCAAAACCAAACCCAAAACCAAACCCAAAACCAAACCCAAAACCAAACCCAAAACCAAACCCAAAACCAAACCCAAAACCAAACCCAAAACCAAACCCAAAACCAAACCCAAAACCAAACCCAAAACCAAACCCAAAACCAAACCCAAAACCAAACCCAAAACCAAACCCAAAACCAAACCCAAAACCAAACCCAAAACCAAACCCAAAACCAAACCCAAAACCAAACCCAAAACCAAACCCAAAACCAAACCCAAAACCAAACCCAAAACCAAACCCAAAACCAAACCCAAAACCAAACCCAAAACCAAACCCAAAACCAAACCCAAAACCAAACCCAAAACCAAACCCAAAACCAAACCCAAAACCAAACCCAAAACCAAACCCAAAACCAAACCCAAAACCAAACCCAAAACCAAACCCAAAACCAAACCCAAAACCAAACCCAAAACCAAACCCAAAACCAAACCCAAAACCAAACCCAAAACCAAACCCAAAACCAAACCCAAAACCAAACCCAAAACCAAACCCAAAACCAAACCCAAAACCAAACCCAAAACCAAACCCAAAACCAAACCCAAAACCAAACCCAAAACCAAACCCAAAACCAAACCCAAAACCAAACCCAAAACCAAACCCAAAACCAAACCCAAAACCAAACCCAAAACCAAACCCAAAACCAAACCCAAAACCAAACCCAAAACCAAACCCAAAACCAAACCCAAAACCAAACCCAAAACCAAACCCAAAACCAAACCCAAAACCAAACCCAAAACCAAACCCAAAACCAAACCCAAAACCAAACCCAAAACCAAACCCAAAACCAATTAGTTCAACAAGATTTATCTGCTGTATGTGATACCACTAACCATAAAATCCTCTTTATTAAACTCCAATCTCTAGGTATTAATCAAGATATGAGTACTCTTATAAAATCATACCTCACGGATAGAACATTTTCTATTAGAGATATTAATACCATTAACCAATATCGTGACCGGAGTACCACAAGGTAGCTTTTTAGGTCCTTTACTTTTTTGTATTTATATTTCCGATATCACACTATTTCTGACATAATACCAACTAAATAAATATAATATATATTAACATATCTACACCGACAACACACAACTATAAATTAAGACTAACTTAGCAACTTTAACGAAAACACTCATTGAGATTAATAATATTACAACGGAACTCAAAAACTTTCATGGCCTTAACTAATTAAAATCCAATTGCTCTAAAACAGTATGCATAATCTTCCATAAAAAAGCCAATTATTCCCTAACATCAAAATAGCAAATACTTTATATATATATATATATATATACTTTACTTTATTTTAAATATTGTATTAAAGAACTATACCATCATTTATATGATCAAATAAATTCATAGTAATATTATATAAAAATCTTATTATGTATAATATATTTAAAAAATTGAACAAATTTAAATATAAATTTAACTGGATATATCATATTATTTAAATTAAATGAATATATCCACTGATATCTAATTTTAATTTATAAGTATACACTAATTTATATATATATATATATATATATATATATTTAAAAATTATGAATATTAGGTTAATTTTAAATATTTGGATTAGATCACTAATAAAAACTAGTTATTTTTCATATTGAGCAAAATCTAAACATTAGATTGACTTATAAATGTAACTATAGTTACATATTAAATGCTAATATGATTAAATCGTTGGCATATCTATACCATCTAATATTGTATACTCTAGTGAACTGAAAGCGCCTTTTATATGTAATCTTAGACTAATTAATTACTGACTACACTATTTATATTACAGTCTTACAATCTTATATTCTTATCCTTTATTCTTACTATAATTTGTTGGTTTTCAAGCAGACATGCATATATGCCTGATATATCTATCTTTTTTTTATCTATAGGAGTATTTTCACTCTATTTGATTCTTTCATATATAAAGTTAAATATAAATGAAAATGTATAAACGTTCTGCCATCTTGTTTCTTGTGCGGAATGGAATCCCTTATTAATTTATTAGGGTGAGCGAATCAATGAACCAATATGTAACATTTTGAGAACCGTGAATCTGAAGTCTCTTTTCGTTGAAGACATTTAGAATTAACTCATGATTTGCTAAATATAGATATGCTTGAGTAATGTGTATTGCTATTGTCATCGACTATATGATCTGATTGCAGATTGTTATGAAGGCTCGTTTGATGTCGTGTCGTCCGGACTTTTGTTTAATTATTTAGATTAGAAGAATTTTTAAAAGAAATCCTTCCGCAATCAATTATATTATAATATAAAAACTACATACATTCGTTATTCTCTAATTATTATGATAATATATCATTCTTAGAAACACACAAACACATACACACACATCCACACGCACACATATATATATATTTATATATATATATATATATATATATATATATATATATATATATATTTATATATATATTACAATTTAATAAATTATAAAATAATGGTTACAAATAAAAAAACTAATTGTATTAATACACCCTTTATTAATTTAAATATAATTTATAAATGTATTTACTATATCTTTATAAAATTTATAATTATGATATAAATGTATATGTTTGTATGTTATATACATTTCATAAAGTTATAGAATATTCTGGATTTATAAATTAATGAAACTAATATGGAATTTACTTTTTAATATATCAAATATTATTATAATAAATGGTTATAATATAACTAATATTTGATGTTACTAAATATAATAAACAAACAAAATTAATCATTAACTTATATATTATTAATAAAAAAATACTTTAATATATATTATATAATAGAGTATGCTAAATACATATTTTGTAATTTATAATTAAAATTTTATATTTCAAAATATCTTTAAACATTCTAATATTGCGTATATAACTAATATATTAAATGAAAAGTTAAATATATCTGCTAAATGATGAGATAATATATTAATATATTTAATAATAAATAAAATATAGAAACTTATCATAATAAAATATACTCAGGAAACCTAGAAAATACGATGTAACTATTATTATGTATTATCTAATTATCTAAACAATTCATTAATTAACTCAATACATATTTTTTTTTAATTCTCAGAATTCACATCTTTGTCAAATTACTAGACCATGTATCTACCGACTTACCAGCCACCGACATTATTACCAACTCAGAAAGTCGCAAAGAAAGTCATTCGATGAGTCGAAGATTATGATTCTGTTTAAGTTTCTAAAAGTTATATTAGTTTGTTGTTGTGTTGGTTTAGGAGAATTAAGGGGAAGCATACGATATGTTGACCAGTTAATGATAATATAGTATATATAACGCATTGTGGGATATTATAAGGTCTAGAATATTGGGAAATATGTGGGAAATATAAAAGTTTGGATGACGTCATGAGCGTCGATTACATTGCTTGAATAACAGGAAGTAGGAGATCTAGGGATATTGAAATAGCCTATTTGGATAGTATTGATAATAGAAGTAAATAGAGAGAACATGATTTATTTCGACAATAAATCGAGGAATATAATTGTAGAGTGGTCTGTATATAGTTATTGGAGTGGAATGATACGCAAAGATGGGATGGAATATACACAAGAAAGCTGCATAGTATTCTAAAGAGATATCTGTATTAGTGAGTATATATATATTAAGTTATAACTTAATATATATTCTATATAGAATACTGATACTACTGCCGTAATGGGTACCGGGAAGAGGCAGGTTATTGGAGTCAAGAGAAGGGGTATCGAGGGGTGATGCGGATGGGGTAGCATTGACTGTAAGTAGCATTTCTTTAGGGCATGTTAAGTTTTAAATCATAAAAGAGTTTGATAGTATCAGCTTTGTTTCTTATTCGGGAAATATTGTAGTAGAGGATGGTGGGTTGTTAGACAGGTGGAATGGTCATTGGGTGGACTGGACACATCTATATGTATTGATTGTTCTGCATATGGCTCACATGATTCATGCCATATCATCATTTGATGATATAGAGATACATTTGTAATTTCAAACTTTAGAATTAACTAGATTTCTGAATTCATAAATACCAGTTTTATTGTTAAAGGTGCATTTAATATTGCATTTGATATTGGGACGAGTAAAACAATTTATTAGTTTCATAGAATAATATTCTTCTATTTAGAATTTCATAAGCAGTACTTTGTTATCGGATATATAGATTCGAGATGCGAGTATTATTTGTTATGTTAACTATACTAGTTATAAATTATTGGAGAAAATAGGTGAATTTAAAGAAAATTAGTTATTGAATCCATATGATAGTGTAGCTTCGAGAGAAATATCTGAATACATAAATAGTTCATTTAGGTATATTTTGTTCAGTTGTTAGAATTTGATATGTTAAATTATTATTAAATTGATGACCTGAGGATATTATTACCAATCTCCGTAAATATTCTAGTCTTTTTATCAGTATCGGGAACTCTTATCGTAATAGTCAATTGTAGATACAATAAAATATGTACAATAAAAGTACTTATATGGTAAGTCAATATAAAGTAGAATACGTGCATGCATTAGTTCTTTATATCTGTAAGGTGAATGTATACATTCACCTTACATATATATATATAAATACGACTATATATATAATACGACTATATATATAATATCGATAAATCGTAACATCGGATTCAGTAAATTATATGTAAATTATAAGGAGATCAATATATAATCTATTTATAGATAGTAAATAATTAAATACATCGCTGGCCCTACATTACTAATGCCATTATCATATTATTATATCAATAATATATAATAAATTAAGATAATAACCGGTGTATTTTTATTTTGTTATTCAGGATAAATATAATACACTTTATTAATTTAACGTATTATGTATGATATTAAAAAATATATTAATAATTAATATAATTAATTAAACATTTAATTATTTTATCGACTTTTGTTATTTTGTATCTATATTTATTCTTATAATATTAATAATCAATGTAATTTTTTTAATCAATTTTGATCATCGACACATTTTATTAAAGTTTGTTTTCTTTAAAATAAAAGGATATATCATAACAAATCAGGTATCTTTTCCCGTGATATGGATATTGTATTTGAATTTTAATATAACAATGTATAGTGGACATGGTCCCCTCTATATATTTCGATTGAAAATATACGGAACGTATTCAAGATTTTGATAGTAATCAATATACCGAATATAGAAATATAAATATAATAATATTGTTATTAATTTGACATAATATAATACCAATTCATTTTTAACTATATAGTTAATTTTATATATAAATATCGAGTATATAACAAATTTATAAATAATATACTTATAAATATACAATCGCACAATATTATTGCTGTAAATAATAATCCTCTTATCTCTAGAATTTCTTAGTCACGCCTATAAACGATGTCACATCGAGTATCTGCATTAAACTGAAACTCCTCCGCTGACATAGTTGCATATTTGCTACTACTATCGGCATGTCTGAAGAAAATCTAAACACTATAAATCCAAACGATTACTTCAAGATAGCCAAAGTTGCATCGTACATATTCTGTATTGTTTTCTTTTTAACAATATACGTAAGTAAATATTTATTTATATATTGTTAACTATTTAAATGACATTGGTCGGTATTTATATATTAACACCTATGTGATATATATTTATGTGCATATTCAAAAATGTGCAATGATATTGTATCGTATTATATGCTATATAATATACTATCATATATCGTACACCTTTTAATGAATAGTTACTTGTATATATATATATATATATATATATATATATATATATATATATTGATATAATTACAATTTACAATTAAATCAAAGGATAATAAGGAACATATATTTACATTATATAATTAAAGTTACATATATAGAAAATAAATAAATTATATATGTATTTAAAATTTTTATATACAGAATAGTGTTTCAATTTTCCAAATTATTATAATTAACAATTGAGGTAATATCTGCGATATTTCTATTTAAAATGCATTTAAGAGTATGTGATGCAGTACATCTATAAATATATTGTTACATGTATTTAATAAGTAAAATATCACTCTACCAAAATACCCAACTCTACCGATATTAATTTAATTTATATAATATTTAATAATTTGAAAGATATAATATACTGATTTTTTTATTATAATATACAATGAAAAAATAATAACATTATTTATGACAAATATTTTCTGATTTAAAATATCAAAAGAATCATAACTTTAACAATATTGGATTATGTATTAATATATTATTTATGATTCCTGAAAATTGGCAATTAATTTATTTTTAATAATGCACACATAAACAAACATAAAATCAAACACAAAACCAAACACAAAACCAAACATAAAACACAAAACCAAACACAAAACCAAACACAAAATCAAACACAAAATCAAACACAAAACCAAACACAAAACCAAACACAAAACCAAACACAAAACCAAACACAAAACCAAACACAAAACCAAACACAAAACCAAACACAGAACCAAACACAAAACCAAACACAAAACCAAACACAAAACCAAACACAAAACCAAACACAAAACCAAACACAAAACCAAACACAAAACCAAACACAAAACCAAACACAAAACCAAACACAAAACCAAACACAAAACCAAACACAAAACCAAACACAAAACCAAACACAAAACCAAACACAAAACCAAACACAAAACCAAACAACTTTTTTTATAATATGCGTGATATTTATTATGACTATATATTATATAAATATGTATAAATATATATATATATATATATATATATATATATATATACATGTGTGTATATATATATATATATATATATATATATATATATATATATTTATATGTGTGTGTATATATATATATATATATATATATATATATATATATATATATATATACATATATATATATGTATATCTATTAAATATCGATTATATGTATATGCCTACATCGTAATATATTTTATTAGTTCGTGTTAGCTGTTGACTGGCAGCATTTAATATACCCCAAGATAAAATACATGTCTTAAGTACATGTTAAACAGGTCGATCGCTAAAAAGTGGGTAAAAATAAATTTTTTTAATTAAAAAATGTTTATAAAAATTATTAAATGTACGCGCCCGTATCTAAGTATAGACTTCGGTAAGGTCGCTTCCTACGACGGTGAAATTGTATTACAATATATATATATATATATATATATACATTGGAAACTTGATTTACAGCTGGCAGATAGCCATATTTGGTTATTTGAAAGTCTATCTATGTTCGGTCGCTTTATAATTTGGGCGGATACCAAGTCCCCGTCACTGTTCCATATTGTGTTAGTTTCATTAATAGATTATCATTAATAAATATTCATTAATCAATTTCTAACTACATATTATTATTCTTACATTTAAATGCAGATTTAAAATAAAACATGATTAGTTCAATTTCTTATTATGAATGTATGTAAACAAATAAAATGATATGGTGAATGATATATATACATATATATATATATATAATCACACATACACACACGTACACAAGCACAAACCCATTCACCCCACACATACACACACATACAAACATACACTCACACACACACACACACACACACACACACACACACACACACACACACACACACACACACACACACACATACACATATATATATATATATATATATATATATATATATATATATATATATATATATATATATATATATATATAATATATACTAAATATGTGCTAGATAAACTATATTTTAATTACAATATTTACATTGTAGTATCATAATATGTTATGTGCTGCATTTTGGTTCAGCTTTTGCAATATTTTTCTATACGAGGTTAGTGAAAAAGTGAACAATACAATCCTTGAATTAATAAAAGTAATGTATTAATCGTATATATATATTAACTATATATAAAATATATTTTAATTATTATAAGCATAATAAAGTATATATAATAAAGTATATCATATCTATAAATGCATTTAAATATAATTTATAAATGATATTATATATATAAAGGTTGTGACATAATATAATGTTATGCATAATATAATTATGATAGAAAAAATGAACAACACATATAATTGTATTATTATAATTATAGTGGCATAACTCTCACTATTGTGGATATTCAAGTAACTTACTTAGGTCCTCTTTATGGTGGATTAAATAATAAATTAAAAAATCAATAATAAATATAAATCATATCTATATTAAATACAAATGTTATCATTGTGATTTAATCATGTATTATATACAATAAAATGGATGTAGAATATACTCTATAAACACACTATGGGTTACGTATATTTATGTAAAAAAAATCAAGTATTTTTCGAGGGGTCTCGTTTATTTAACTTTTTTAAATGAAATTATTTTTTTTTAATTTTTTTCTTCCGAGTATTTAAATTTGTATTTCGGGTATTAGTTAGATTAGCTATTAGTTAGTCGAAATAGTTTTTTTATCATTGAAACCTAATTATATTATAAGAAATGATGAATTATTAAATATATTTATTATTCAATACAAAACATGTTATTAATATGTGTATTTATTAATATATATTATTATATGTAATGACTATATGTAATGATACAAATATGTCGTGGACATTGTTGTCATTACTATTATTGGTAAATATTTTATTTTATTATCATTAAATGTTAAAATTGTATTATCATAAGTTATAGGGTTATATTTTGTAAATAAAATATCATAATCAATTTTTAGAAATATTAAATGAATTATTTATATCAGTAATACTTGCAACTATATGACAATTGTTTATTTTGATTTAGTTATATATTAAAACTGTTATTATATTAGCCTCGCTATCCATTTGACCAGACCTCCTTATACAGGGATATGTCGTTAAAGTTTCGCGTAAAGTGGACGCTTCAGACGTTTATCTGCGGGGTATTTTCATTCCACATCGCTATTGTGCATTATTACAATAAAAAGAAACTTTCAAAACATGCTATTGCCGATGCTGAAAAATCGCAATCATCAAACCAATCGGAGAAATAATTACCAGCATTGAATGAACGAACTACAAGTAGACTTGAAGAAGTCGATTAATGGTTGTTTGTTGAGCATGTGTGTGAGAGAGAGAGAGAGAGAGAGAGAGAGAGAGAGAGAGAGAGAGAGAGAGAGAGAGAGAGAGAGAGAGAGAGAGAGAGAGAGAGAGAGAGAGAGAGAGAGAGAGAGAGAGAGAGAGAGAGAGAGAGAGAGAGAGAGAGAGAGAGAGAGAGAGAGAGAGAGAGAGAGAGAGAAGGAGGGAAGGAGGGTAACTCTTACGAAATCTACATACTACTATGTAGTAACGTACACTCATACACAAATAATCTACATGATAATTATAAGTAATATATTTATACATATATGCACATACTATATATACATATATATTAATATATATACATATATATTAATATATATACATATATATATATTATATATTTTATAATTACAAACTATATTATACATTTTAAAGCTCCTAACAATATATTATAAAGATTGCATGTATAAGGTTTTTACATATAACAATTTCGCAACTAATAAATTATCTCACAGAGAAATACAGAAAATTTAATTTCTATTGTTTTGCATCAATTTTATATTGTTTCCAAGAGTTTCTATTTTATGTATTATAATATAAAGTTGTTTAAATTATATATTTATTTTTTAAAACCTGCCATAATTGTATTGTAATGTAAATCTAAGAGTTCATTATTTAATATATACAAATGATAATATTATTTATTAGAATATACGTTAAAATAGCAATACAGGTACGTTTAAGGATACTTTATTTATAATATTGCCTATATAGGGGTGTTTATCATAATATTTGAAATTAAATCATTATTTCATATGAATAATAAGTGTTTATGCAATTTAGTGCACTATATGTTAAATAACTCATTGTGCTGGAACAATTAAGTTATGCATATGATGAAACATAACATAACTTAGCATAACATATCAGAACCAAAAAATAACTATCATATTTAAAAATTAAGATAAAATGAGGTTTATAATAATATAATATATATATATATATATATATATATATATATATATATATATATATATATATGTAGATATATTTATTTCTTGGGATTCCAGGATATCTCTATAGTAATATATAAGTTTAAATTACCTTCCCTGAAGTTGCTGATATGGTATGAAAGGAACCCAAAGAATATACGATACAAATATATTTTTAAATATTGAGTAAAATATATTAAATTAATTAAATACTATATCATCTTTTAGTTATATATATATATATATATATATATATATAGGGAAAGTAGTTTTGAAAGGTATTCTTCCATGGAAGTATTCACCTTTTTTGCTTATACTTTATCTTTTTAAATTTTCCATAAATGTGTCAATGTATTAACTAATATTAAATTCGCTAACCAAATATATATAATGTTATTGAAGAATGTAAATGATTCTATGGAGAAGTTCTTTTTATATAAAATACATTCACTTATACATCTACTCTGGATGTATTGAGTGCTATGTTATATTTATGACGTTATGCGTATGTTATATTTATGACTTTATTGCATATGTACATTTAGTATAGTATATTTATTAATATATATATTTATATATATATATA
Organism: Osedax frankpressi; assembly: GCA_964035775.1. NCBI lineage: Eukaryota > Metazoa > Annelida > Polychaeta > Sabellida > Siboglinidae > Osedax > Osedax frankpressi. The sequence goes on from OZ038318.1 coordinate 8,519,517, forward strand.
TATTTTTTTTTATTATCTATATTTGATCATAAATTATTTTATTAAAATTGGTATAAATATAAATATAAATATATTTTTAAAATTATATTAATTCCGTATATTTATAATATTTATAATTTATAATATCTTTTTATATGTTAGTTTAATTAAAATAGTATTTGTAAAATTGTTTCACTACACATGATAAATGATTGTTATAATATAATTTTACAAGTGTAACGAATGTTAGTTAATTTATGTAATTATAAAAAACATTCATAATTTATTTAAATATTAGTAATACTTGTTTTGCAAGTTTATTTTGTTGCAAAAAATTGCAATACAAATTTTTTTTTATGAATAAATCACTAATTTCAATTAATTTTAGCAGAATCATAAAACCCTATCATTTGAAATGATTTCCTCCGAAAATTCAGATTCGCCATTCATGTCCCTGGAATGAAATTAAACAACATAGATCACTTTCAATATAAATTATTATCGAGATCAAACTGCGAATCATTATATCCATACATAATAACTTCAGAAAACTCATTCGAAACGATTCTACACGAATTCCCTGACTTCCTAACATTCCATATCACATACAGATCGCATTTACATCGTTGTTACTCGGAATCATTACAATTTTAACAAGAAAATTAAGGAAACAAAAGGCATTATATAACGATCCAAGAGTCCCTGGTATTCTCCACTATACATGGTCAAAAAACCTAACGGCAATTACAGACCATGCGGAGACTACATACTATTAAATACCCTTACAATCAAAAATAGTTACACAGTACCTCATATTCAGGATTTTTCAAAATCACTAAATGGTGTTATGATATTTTCTAGAATAGATTTCCCAAAAGGATATATATTTTCAGATTCCAGCGAATAAAGTCGATATACAAAATCAGCGATGAATTCCATTGTAAATCTTATGTGAATCTATAGAATCATACCAGAGTTACAATAGTTCTACTATTTAAATCTCAGTAATCATTGGAATATAAATTAATAGTATATACATTTTATGGAAATTCGTACTCACTCGAAATATTGAACATAATTTATTAGCATAGAGAAGATGGGATTTATTTATGAATAGAGATATCCCAGGAAGCATTTATATAAAATACAAGATGTAAACAAATTGAATAGTATTCATTACTTTTATAATAAGATTAATTATAGAATACGTTTAAAAGTATTTTTAAAAGAACATTTCAATAAACAATACTAATATTGTAAACAATATTCAGAGTTATACTGGACAATGTGACGGAAAAGAAAACAGTAAATCACATTTACAGGTTTTTGTTGAAAAATGTAGAGATCAATTTTATTTTATTATAAAAATTTACTTTAAAGTAATTACATTATTGTTAAATTATTTCCAGATATCAAAATTTCAGTATACATTAGTAAATCAATTATAATAAATATTCCATGTAAAATATAGAATATAATTAAATATTTAAATACTCCACAGGTGTGTGTTATTGTCGATGGAGTTAATCATGCTACTACATTTGTACAATATATGGTATACTACCTCTTCCATTGGAATTTTAATTACAGGGTATCCATCTACCTTTATCACTTATACTCACGTATCCATTGCAAGTAGTCAACAGGGAAAATGTATACAATATTTAATGTTAACATTATCAAAGGAATATAACATATATGATGTTATAAGATTGCTTACGAAATTGCTCATCACTTATATTAATTATATTGTTAGGTTTATAAATTCGAAAACCTGTAAATTTAATTCCTACATCTAGTTCAATAATTCCTCTGAAGTAAATGCACACACACACATATATATATATATATATATATATATATATATATATATATATATATATATATATGTATGTATATATACGGTTTAATTCAAATACAAAATAAAATAGGATATAATAATTATTAAGAACTTTTATAAAGTGATAAATATTAAGATTCGAGGTAAGTTTTTCATTTTTAATTAAATATTTTTAGAATTAAAATAAATATTGGAAATTAATATTTTCTTAAAATACAAATAACCATTATGCATCACCAGATTTAGACATGTTATGTGTTACCATTACAGTTGTTAGGTAATATAGGTAATTCTGCATTTTCATTATTTTTAAGTTTCACTATATCATTAAATGCATGAGTTGCCTATATTTTATTTTATTAATTCATAATTATAACCATGTATATATATATATATATCAAAATTATAATTATAGTTATAATTATATATATATATATATATATATATATATATATATATATATATAATATTACGATTCTAATATATTGTTAAATAATACGGTACAGTATTATAATATTGTATACATTAGTAAATATATGTTCTATAGATTTACTAATGTATACATTGTGATCCTTATGGTTTATAACAGGGTAGCATTTTTGTCAACCCGTTATTTTAAATATCAAATAATATGTGTAACTACTTTTACACATATTATTTTTTTGTGACGTTTACTTAAACCACGCCTCTATTTCTAGAACGTCCCAATACCTGCAAATTAATACATTGAACATCGAAACACGTTTAACGACATATCATTTAATAACATAACAAATAAATACCCAGAAATTGGCGTATTTAACCTAGCAAAGTAAAGAAATAAACATAGTTAAATACCCCATCATCACAAATAGAACCTATTATTCTCACCATTCTGTCCATCCATCCATTATTATCATAAACTTAAATGTTGCAATAAAGATAATTGTGAATATACAATATTTCTAATCGATAAAGAGAAAGTATTTTCGGCGTTACTTTCAACTACAATCTATATATAAAGGCTAATATCTATACAGAAAAAATACTATTGTGTTTATAAGTATTTAAATAAGTATAAATATATGCCCTTTGTGATATCTATATTACTAAATCTGATCATGACAATACCGCTGACTAAACTTACCGTTCCCTAAAGTTAATTATAAATGTAAGGTTCTATATACTGAGCACTATGATAATATTGCATCCCGCACAAATACTGAGAGAGATAAGATAGCATGACATATAACATATGATAAAAGTAACGATAAATATACCGCATATGATACCGTTACTATACATATAATTATAAATGATTACAATACGACTAACTTTTATAACTGATAATGTTACTACAATATATATATAATTAACATCACTTATAAAGTTAATAATAATAGTATAATTAATAATGTATTTTCAATATTACTATAATTATTAATTATAGTAATATTGAATATACATCGATTATCAGTACACAACAAAAGCTATAGAAAACTATATCAATAACTATATATTTACTTATTCAAAAAGCATTACTATTATAATGAGATTGGTGTCTTTTTGCGGTAGGTTTTAAGCTTTATTTCGGGTTTGGTTATTTGTTTGGTTTTTGTATTAATGCATAACAACAAATTATATTTAAATAAAATATAATATTACATCGATTTCAGAATATCGATGTGTTAAGTATATTTATCTTTTTTCTTATGAAATTTAAAAAATAATAACACTACTTAAATACTATTTAATACAGCTTAACTAAGAAATATATTTAATTTCATAACATATTTTATCGAGTAATGAAATTATATATATCTATAGTTAATATATATCTAAATGATTTGTTAATTACTTGCCGATTTTTATAAAATTGCAGTATTACTCTATGTTACTATATATAAATGCTATATATCCATATATATACATATATACCTATATATATATATATATATATAAAATTCAACCCAAAATAAACATAGTATTATTGGGATTCATTATTCAACATTATTAAAATATAGATATATAATTAAAATTTTCTTTAGTTTAATTATATTTATTTATTTTATATAATATATTATATTTTATATAAATATCAATAATTAAACAAATTATAATAACCAAATATTATGATATAAATGTATATGAACTACTGGGTAGAATTAATAAAAACCCCTCTCTTTTTATAAAAAATATGAATTTGTCTAAATGAAAATAACATTTTTAAATAGGGTTGTATCATAAATATTTTATTTTAATATTATAATTATATAAATTATATAAATTAAATCAAACATAAAAAATATTATCAATATAATAAATTAATTTTCATAATCATTATATAATAAAAAAAACTTAAACAAATAATTAAATGGTTAATAAAACTTTATATAAATCTGATATATCTGATTAATTCAATATTAATACAATCTCGCATATAAATAGTCTAATATTTTTGAGATATTATTTATGGAGTTTTACATGCAGTTTTATCTATATTTTAAATATATAAATAACCAATGATTTTATATAATATACATATAACATAGCGTTATATACAATATTACCAAGATTATTATATAATAATAATATAAGTATATAATAATATAAGTCAATAATATTCATTAAAATTAGAAATGCATACATATATAGATAATTAATATATAGGCTTTTATTAATAGATGGGCTTAAGATTTTAAAAACCTCGCTATCATTACTTTTAGATATATTGATTTTTGTAATAATCAAATGAGTTCTCATGGGGTGCGTAAAGATATATCATATTTCTAGATTAGTGTAGACCGGATATAACTTAATCCCTTGGGGGAGGGCTGCTAGATGTTCTTAAACAAGTAGATAAGCTTACTCATTTCCTCTGCGTTTGAAGTACGTACTAGGAGACGTTACAAAGAATGGGATACACATTCCTTGGTACACAAGTTGGTCTGTAAAACACAATTGATAACTCACTACGTCTGTAATATCATTTTTTGTGGGGAACTATTTCCGCGAATAATATTAATAATATTATTAATTAATTTACTTTAAAAATTATTTAAAACATTGATTGTAATAACATATATGAGAACTACCATTTTGATTATATATCTAGGTCCAGAAACATCTAGAAACAATCTAACAAATTTGACAATAGATGTCACACTTCTTCATGACATTTAATAAATAATCAAGCAGTTCACTTACTCGACTACTTTATCTACAAAATAAAATGAATAATTATAATAAATAAGGAATACGCGATGCTATTCTGCTTGACACACGAAACCGTACTTTATCCTATATTACTATACAATAGGTGCATAATGTACATTTATGGACTAGGTATTCATTTTACTCAAACTATATTGATTTAATAACATATTTACAAAATTGAACTTGATATTTCAAATAGCACCTCTAATTTGAAGATATTATAATTATCTCACGAAATGACTTCTCAATATATGACCTATTTTCTAATAAATATTGCAAATTAGATAGTATCATTTTAGAAACTAAAATAATTAAATATCACAAATAAATTATATCTGATATTATAAATATCGTAAAATTTTTAAATTAGAAAATTACTTCAAAACTAGATGACTCATTTCTTAGCCATTATCTAATAGATATATTTATATTCATTATATATATTGCAATAATGACTCATTTGGTGTTAATAGGATACAATCATATTAGAAAATTACTTCAAAACTCGATGACTCATTTCTTAGCCATTATCTAGTGGATATATTTATATTCATTAAATATATTGCAATAAGGACTCATTTGGTGTTAATAGGATACAATCATATTAGAAAATTACTTCAAAACTCGATGACTCATTCCTTAGCCATTATCTAGTGGATATATTTATATTCATTAAATATATTGCAATAAGGACTCATTTGGTGTTAATAGGATACAATCCAATTGGAAGTGATTTCAGATCAGAGAATAATCATCGGGATTATTAATTATTAGATAATTGTGTTCAATTATTTGTTGGGTCAAATAAAATATATACTCATTGACATGTTAGATATGAATAACAAATTAAATCAATCACAGATGTTTATTATTAAGTTACATAATAAATATTGTTGAATAATTAAATTTACATTAGAAAATAAGGTGGATCACTTTTTTCAGAATTAACTGGCTCACTCAGCATATTAACTATAAGGCATATCAAATTAATAATATAATTTAAAAAAAATATTTGCAATATTAAGATAGCGCCAGAAGTCTGAATTTATCGACTTATTAAAAATTATAAAGATTTTTAAGAACAATTTCCCATTAAAACTATATAAATACTTGTTATATATAAATAATCTATTACTTCCGCCATTTTATGGTTCTTTGTTTATACTATATATTTAAAACAATTATTTTTCACAATGAATTTACGTAATAAATCTACATTTTATACTTTATTTACACCAAGAATGATGAGTAATCGGCAGCTTCCAATTTATATATATTTCCATTTAATATTGTCATTTAGATTAGCTTTATAGATTAAGTTATTTCAAAGCTACAAATACAATTTTTAATTTTGCAACTTTTAATAATTGTATCTATAATATCCTATAATAAATTAGATGTCAATTATTATTGTAAAAGGGTAATATATATTTATGTATACATCTTAAATAATAATTACTCATTAACTACTGATTTAGTATTATTTCTAGGTATAATATTTATAATTTTTTAAATTCTAGAATTTCCAGAAATAATTTTTAATATTCTAATATAATAAATTATCAATACAACTACTACTAGATGTTCAAATAAACTTATATTTATTATTAACTATATTCAATGATAGCTAATATTACTATATTATTAGTTATAACTATTAAAAAATAAATCATATTTCCTAAAAAATTACATTGTGGTATTACCAATCTGCATATAATTTAATAAGTTTTGCTTTTTTATTATCTTAACTGTGTATATAGCATTACATACAGTTTATTTTATCTCATAGTAAGTATATTATTAAAGAAACATTATTTCTAAATAAAATATTTGGATTATTTGAAATTTGAATTTTTTTCATGAAAACACGTAGAAATCCAAATTAAATTAAAATGTTTTATATTTTTTTTTATCATTACCCATTTCAAAGGGAACACATATAACTGATGTAATATTGCTTATAAATTTAACAATATTTTAAGAACAAAAAATTTCAAAAATATACAAAAAATTATTAAAATTTAATTTTCCTGGAATTTCTTGGTAACAATTAAAAAAAATATTTTAAATATGTTTTTATTTAATAATATATCATATAAAGCTTTTAGCCATTTTTCATTATTAAAAAATCATTATTAACATTTAATTTTATAATTTTAATATTGCTCCTATATTTTGCATGTTAAATATTGTATCTCTCCCATGTTAAATTTGAATGGGGTGGCGCTCAGCCATAATTTAAAATAAAATTTAAATGTATATATATTCATTATAACTCATATCTTTACGATATATAATAGATGAGCCAATAAATAATATTGAAAAATGTATCAAAGTGATCCACCCTACTGTTGTGTAAGTCGTACAGTGTACGTTGTACTCATCATTCTATTTAATTTATAGAGATCAAATCTGTTTACGTAACATATAGATATATTTATTATACATAAATTCTATATATATATATAAATAACATAGGCAGAATTCAAACCAAGATAAACATGGTATTCTCTGTTATCATGTTTAGAATAAAGTAATAATTAAACTTATGATTAATATTTTCTTGAGTTTAATTAAATTAATTGATTTAATATAATATTTTATATTTTATTAAATACTCAATAACTAAAAAAAAGATAATAACTTAATATTATTATTTAAATACATATGAAATACTGGTATGAATGTATAGTCACCCCTTGATTTTTTAATAATTAAATGGATTTGTCTAAATGAAAATAACTTCTTAAAAACAGGGGTGTATTATAAATGTTTTATTTTAATATTAATATTAGTATTCATTTAAATTGATTAACATATAAATAATATTATTAATAGAATCACTGAATTTTTATAATCATTTTATAATAATATACTTATGAAATAAATTAAATAGATAATACCATTTTATATAAATCTGTAATATATTATTAGGCCTGAGTTGTACTATTTTAATAATCAGTTTACCCCAAGTTTACAACCTGTCAATAAATATTACGTGACATCAAGCATCAAATAAATATAAAATGTATAAACGTACTTACTTCTAAATCTTATAAATATTACTACTCGAGTCTATTATCAAATATTAATTTATTTTATCAATCATATCGCATATATATAATCTAGGCACCTGGATGCCCAAGCATACAGGAATCTTGATATAGCAAATAATTATATATATATATATATATAAATATATATATATATATATATATATATATATATATATATATATATATATATATATATATTGATATTGTTTCTGAGATATTATATATTATTTATATAATTCTATATATAGTTGTATCTATATATTATTTACATAAATAACAAATAATACTATATTGTATATATAATTTATTATTATAATATTTTTATTAAATGTCTTTCAAAAACTTTTAAAATGTAAATCTAAAACCATAAACTGGGAATTATTATATAAAACTAAATATGTTAAATAGATAATTGTATAAATGCAATTCTAAAAAATATATAACAAGTATTTTAAAAAAAGTACACAATAATAATAATGTAAAAGCAAAATATAAAATCGTATCCTTGATACATCTTGATATAAACTTAGTAAATAATGCATTGTTTATTTTAAAGTATTTTAATTTGCTGGGCATCATATTCCCAGTATACCTGTAAACATAATAGAAACTATACCGATAGCTAGTTTTTACTAATATTTAATTGAGTTAGGGAATCTCTGCATATATTATATTGTAGATAGTATGCCATATTAAGACAATGCATAAGGTAATATTATCGTATTTATTAAGAATTCATTACCCGTTAGATATGTACTTGCTTATCATTATTAATTTTCATGAGAGACGCATTTTCACAAAATATTTAATTTAATGTATCGTATATTCTTGTATATTTACTAATATAACTAAATACGAATATATATATATATATATATATATATATATATATATATATATATATATATATATATACTTTAAATCCCACTAACATTTGTAAAGGGTTTTCTAGAGTTACGTTTAGCTGATAAACCCTTTTAGAATAATAAACATTATAATAAGGGTTTTCCAATTCATTAATTATTTAAATACTATTTTACATTAAATATATATATATATATATATATATATATATATATGTGTGTGTGAATTGTTTTTCATACAGTTGACTAGTAATATAATCCTGAAATACTATTTATACATTTTATTGTTATATAATGTAATATTTTTGTTATACAAATAAAGGGTATTTATAAGTATATTTGTAATAGTTGTATTAAAATTATTATATTAAATCAATGTGCAATACTTTCTACGATAATAATTATATAATACATATATTTAATTATATAAAATAAATTATGTGTCTATAATATAAGCCAAGATTAATCTTGGATATCAGTAAATGTAGATCATTAGTCCAAATCTGTTATATAGAAACAAAGTAATCTTTAAAATTCGAATTAATAACTCTATGTGGTTAGAATAAAACATATCCCATTTTCCGATTAGATTATATATAAAAAATAATATCTATATTTCGTATGCCATGTCATACTAGTTTAATAATAAAATATTTAATATTCAGAATTTAAGTTATATAATATGTATATATATTTATTTTCATTTTATATATACCAAATATCAGTTAAATTATATATAATAAACAATGTAAATATTTTGTATGTCATATCACACTAGTTTAATAATAAAATATTGAATATTCAGGATTTATGTTATATAATATATATATATGTTTTTTTCCCTATATTTGTAAATATTTGCTGATATTTATATTTTAAATTTATATTTCAATCACTTTTAATACTAATATTATATCTATTATAACATATATAATATGCTATTTTTATTTTGTTATTATCACATAATTCTTCAGCATCTTCAAAACAGTATAGTTCTGAAATAAATTTAACAAATGGAAAGTAAGTTTAATTACAATTATTGAATCAAAATATCAAAACAAAATTATAAAAATTTTCAAAATAAATACATTTTTAACATTTTTAAATGATTCACCTATCTTATATGTTATATTAAAATATATTAAGTATTAATATTACCAAAAATATATTTATATATTATAATTATTTTGTATCATTTATAGTTATTACAAATAATTAAATGTAAAGGGAAAAATGGTTCAAATGCAATAATGATCTCTTAAATTATGTGTTATAACTATAGTAATTATATTTGTTATCTAGGTTATATAGTATATGTATATTAATGTTCAATCTATATATGATAAGATATAATATATATATTATATGAACTTGTACTACAATTTTAAATAACTACTTTTTCAGATGTCCAGATTTTGCTTCTTGTGTAAAAGTAATGCTAGATTGGTTGATATTAATTATCATAAAAAAGTGGACGTAAGAAAAATCAATCTTCTAATGTCGAATGTGTAGCGAGACAAAAAAAAGATAAAGATTTAATAATGACGTTAGTAATTCTATAACTTTTTTATAATATTTTGTAATATGTTTCATATTTTATATAGAAAGTAGTGATCACTCTTATAACTGAATGAATTTCTAAATATATGGATATGAAATATCAGATGTCAATATAAAATATTTGTATTTTGAAGTTAGTTCTTTAGTAAATATTCATAATATATAGTATGCATATGTTTATTTAACTGTAATCTATCAATTTAATAGTTATATTATAATCTTAATATAGGGATTGTAAGCAGAAAACAAAATTACACAGATTTGGTATATTTAAAAACCCATAAATATTGCAGAAATATTTTAATTATATCCGACCTTGTCAATTGTCGAAATTGTTTGTGAAAATATAATATATTCTTTTATTTGATATTCACTTTAATAAGTGTATATATTGTATTATATTTTTAGGCATTGATGAGTTTGACAAAATCGAAATAGAACTTAATAATATTAATACAATGTTCCGCATTCCAATTAATATCATTACATATTTCCGGAAAGATGCCCAACATACAATAATATGCAATACATACATTTCGTCATTCGATAAAAATGAGACCATTAAATCGATTTTGTATCCCAGAAAAATGAATTTTTAATATTTTTAATATGACATGGATTATGTATAACAAATACATTAATTGCATATTAATATTTTACAGCTGCAACATTTGTGTATACAGTTTACTCACTGGTAAAATTAATAATGAATTATCATTCATTTACTAAAATGCAAACGTTTATTTTAATATTTAGATTATTATAAATTTTAATTCAAATGTATTTAAAATTATTTCTTAATATAGAATCTTCATATCCTACAATAGTAAGAATGGATGGAAACTATGGATATACAACCATGATTGAAGAAATTTAATATAGCGAGTACATATGCCATTTAAAGCAAATTATTTTATATATTCATTTTATGTTTATGCTTTTAATTTATGTATATGTCTGAAAATGCACAAGGGCTTTAATTAAAAAACTTAAATTGTAAATATGCCATTTATATTGTGATATATATATATGTATATATATGTCTATATATCATACTATCTACATTTATTATAATAATTATAATTGTATATTTGTATTATACATTATCATTTTATTGTTAATTATTATTTTCTATTCAAATTATGTTTTTAGTTTTCTTAATAAATATATTATTCAAATATATTTTCCAAATATATATATTATACTTTTTGTAATGATTATATGAAAATTAGTATATAGAAAACCCTTTTATTTAAAAATTACAAAACCTTTTATAATGATCTAGAAAACTCTTATGTTTTAGACCTAGAAAACTCTTTTATAAATAACTAGAAAACCTTTTTTTTTAAATATCTTGAAAACCCTTTTTTTTAATATCTAGAAAACCCCTTTTTTCAAATATCTAGAAAACCATTTTACAGATATCTAGAAAATCCTTTATTTAGAAAACCAGAAAACCCTCAAAAGGGTTCTAATACATACCACTCTGGAAAACCATTTATATATACCCTAGAAAACCCTTTTTCTAATAGTGTAGAAGCAAATCAAATATAGATCTATCCTAATGGTTCCATGAATAGAAAGAAAGTTTCGAGATTTTCGAAAGAAATCAGTTACTGAAATTGTATGATAGCAACTCTTAACAAAATGCCAATGCTTCCCTATTTTCTAGATAGCATAATTGATTTGACTGCCATTTCCTTTTTTAGTAGTATATGTAATATAAAAGTAAACATTTGCATAACAGCCATGATGCAATTATGATATGCCTAAAGGAAGTAGTTGGAGACTTCCCGGAATTATTCAAAAATGCACTTCTTTTATTAATAGAGTTCATTGGTATCTCATATCTACCCTTCTATATGTGAGTGTGGTACATAAGTATTGTCTGGAGTTTATCTTATGTGAATAAGCATAATTATTATTAATCTCTCAAATAGCAACCCTTTTAATTACTACCTGATATGATATCGTGTACAAAATATAATATCAAAGCCAATTAGAATATCTGGATATTTATCGGTATCATGTTCTTAAATTTGTATTACTTAGTCATCGATGTAGAATAATTGATATGATGTCATACTGTTGTTGATGCTATGAATAACACTTACTTTGAATAAGTACGCGACCCATTTAAGTTACAGTTATCTTAGCCATAGTCTTCATGAATTCATTTAGCGACAGACGGAATTGGAACGGAAACATCGTCATAAGTTGTTATTTCAATATTATCATTTACTATTCATCAAGGTATTGGAATTTCCAAAATTGGCGTAATGCTTGTATATATATATATATTATATATAATATATATATATATATATATAATATATATATAATATATATATGTATATATATATATATATATACCTTTATTGAATTACATTTAATATATTGTGCGGGGTGCCTTGATGTACCATATCAGGTAATTTAGTGTAAAACTTATAACTATATTTGGAATATTTTGTTTAAACTATAGAATAAAACCAAGAGCATATATTAACAAAAATAAGTGAGCTTAATTTATATATCGATACATGAATACTATTCAATCCACTATACATAAAGTCTACTGATTATATATAGCATATATTGTTTATTATTATGTTTATTCAATATTAATTAATTCGTTTGATTTTTGTTAGATTCATTAATAAGTTCCGATATTAATTTCAGCCATGTAACCCATTACGCCACACATCCTCCACAAAATACCGTGAATACTGATACTGAAATATTGTTTCGATTGCATCTTTCAACTGTTCGGGATCACTGTCCGTGGATTATTCTAGTACTCGTCACTAGAGAAAGTGTCAGGGCGGCCTGCTTTTTTCCAAGCCGCGGCGGCGCTGATTTGAGGTAGACCGAGTTGTTTAGTACGACGAACATGTTCAAGTGAGTCTCCGAGCGTTTGATTCGACGGATATTGCTTTAGATCTGCGATTCTTCTTTTCGCGTGTTTATTTTCATTGAGTTGACGTTGTTCTAGCATATCTTTATAGATAACTCCGTTGTCAACGTTAATGTATCCTGTATTTTCCTCAATATTTTCAATATATTGAATATTGTTCCCAGTGAATTGACATCTTTCAAAATTATCTTCTATTACTCTTCTTTCTCTTCTATTACTCGCTGAATATTTGTTTGTAGAGCTTTTTGAAAAATCATTTGTATTCAAATAATTACCATTAACATACATAGGATCCTGTTGACCATCAAATCTGTACCCATATTCAAATGGAATCTGCATATTATAGTTTACAAATCCAGGAGAATGTACCATCGGATATTGGAATCCTGTGCTTATAAATTCTGGAGGATGAATAAATGGTGGTCCGTATTGAAAATTTTGCGAGCCGTTTAACTGAAATCTATTTCCGTTGAATCCGCTTGAACCGCATTCCGGATTAGGTACAGCCATGCAATTACCTTGGATATTTTTGGGTTCTATTTGGGGATTGTTGTACATGCAATTACCTTGGTATATGGCGTACCCAATTGGCGCGACTGTATCACGAGTTGTGTTTGAAGTCTCTTTAGAGCTCCTAATATCCGGAATACTTGTTTTATCATTTGGATTAGGTGACCCGTCGAAAGACATCGTTCGCTGTAAATTATTATGTAATGTGTTAAATAAACATTTAATAAATAATTGTACTAATATTATATATAACATACCTTATTATTATTGATAGTATCTATAGTAGAAAGGTTAAAATAAATATAATGGATAATTACAGCTCTAATAAGAATATAATATAATAAAATGAAATTAAATATGTATAATATTATTAATTTGATTTGATAACTGGATTACATTTACAATGTAATATATTATGAATACTGTAGTTAAACAATTTATATAACTTACCTTATAAATGTAACATATTTAATTATATATATGTATTAAAAAATAATGAGGTTTATTAAACTGTGTAATATGTGTTTCAATTTTATGTTTATTTTATAATATTTTATTTTATTTTAATGATTTTAATTAAATATTTATTTTTTCATAGTTTCTCTGTCAGATAAATAATTATTTTTCGAATAAAATAATAATATTCAATATGTAGCTAATTTAATATAATTAATTAAAATTTAATCAACTAAATACTAATCGTTTGTTATATCAATATATGTGTATTTCTAATGCTATTCATAGAATAGGTCAACTATTATAATAGTATATCACAATAGTGATTCTATTCCCTGCATAAGTTTGTCTGGTCAATTAAAATCCAGTCAATCCAAATCAAGAGTTTCGTTCATTATTTTGGTACTTTTTGATATAATTACTACAACTACAACTACTACTACTTCTATTACTACTACTACAACTACTACTACTACTACTACTACTACTACTACTACTACTACTACTACTACTACTACTACTACTACTACTACTACTACTACTACTACTACTACTACTACCACTACTACTACTACTACTACTACTACTACATGTGATAAATTATTTTTAATATTATTTATATTTGAATTACTTAAATTATTGTTTAAAATCGTATAAACAAATATCGACAGTATTTCATATTATAATTAGGTTTAGACACAAATGATAGCATATGCATTGCGGATAATAATATACTTATATAGATAAGAATATAATTACAATATGCTAAAGCAACTTTTAAGGAATTAACTATTGCATTTATATTGTATTTATACAGATAATATATTACTTAATTCGAATCATACTTAGTAAACAACATTTTTTTTGCAATGGAATCCAGTAAATACAAAGTTTGTAATAGCATAATTACAAAGGATTTATATCGTTTGGTAATATTTTCAACATATAATATATAAATCATGAATTAATATTACAAACATTTATTATGCGACATTGATGCTGAAAACATATTATTATTAATATTTTTTCAAAGTCCGTTTTGTAATCTATGTACACTATTTAGCCATCATTTATAACAAATTAACAACAAATCATATTTAGTTAAAATATAAATTCTAGTTAATAATAAATAAATAAATTTAATAATAAATAAACATAAAAAGCGTGATTTTTGTATATTAAATGTACAATTTTCTATTTTAAATAATATTTCCTCACAATTTCTCTGATTTAATGGCAATGAAATATACTTTAAAATAACTTTTTAAAAATGCATATGTAATATATAAAATCAAGCTTTTTATGTTTATAATCTTACATATCTACTAGATTTATATTTCAACTAAATATCTGTTTGTAATTATTTATAAACTAGAGTTCATTAGTGTGTATATAATTAATATATATTAATTATATTTTGTTCTATCTATATAGATAGAATAAAATATAAATAATAACATTATTATTTTTCAATTTATTAATAAAAAAACTAGATAATTCAAATATATTATATTAAATACGGTTATGCATATGATATATAATATATTACACCATATATAGATATGTTATTTCAAATTACATTTAATGAGTTATATGTATTTATAAAGTCACTTGATTTCTGGCGATATTTTATTCTGCCCCGATGTTTTGTTATACAAAACCGGTTTTATTTAATTAGTTTAATAGTGTATATATATATATATATATATATATATATATCATATATATTCAACCCAAGACAAATATGGTATCCTTGGGTATAATGATTTAACAAAATTAGTGATTTATGATATTTAGGGATATCATGATTCAATTAAAATATTTATTAAAATATACATAAATAATTTTTATTTTCTTTGAGTTTAATGAAATTTATTTATTTTATATTATATAATATAATTTATTTTATAATCAAAAATTAACAAACTGATAATAACCTAATATTATGATGTAAATACATATGAAATACATGTTAGAATTGATATTCACCCCTCTATTTTTTAATAAAATATGAATTTTTCTAAATGAAATTAACGTTTTTAAATATAGGGGTGTATTATAAATATATTATATTTATTTTAAAATTATTATTTATATAAATTAATAAAATCATGATCAATATTATTTTTATAATAAATAAATTTTATTTATCATTTTTGAATAAAAAACTTAATTAAATAAATAATACTAATTTATATAAATCTGACAAATTTGAGTAATTTATTATCAAATATTAATACTTGTTATCTATAATCTCGCATATATAGTCTACGCAAACGTGCCATGGGCCCGGTTGTTATGACATTTACTAATGATTGTTCTAGGACAATCCTAGCTAGAATGTATCTTGGATAAATCCTTAAGCATAGTATAATTGTGTTGTTCGAATAATGAACAAAATATCCTAGCTAGGATTAATCGCTGAAAAATTATCCTAGCTAGTATAATTTTACGAAACCAAAGCATCGAAAATTATAACATAAGAATATTACAAATATCGTATAGTAAAGAATATAAATATTTAATGAATTTATATTAATATACACACATGGAGTTAAAATGATATGTGATTCATAGAATATTGAAAAATATATTTATATAAACATTAAATATATATAAGATATGTCTAATAATAGAAGTACTATTGTTAGTGAAATTGCGGCCTTAGTAACAGAATTTAACATAAGAAAAGAATATTTCAACAGAAAATCTGATCCTTTTGTTAGTATCTCGTGATTTAATAGCATTAATATTATTTTAAAATAACAATTAAATAATATCATTTTAAAAATAATATAGTTAATATTAATATTTAACAAATAAATAATATTATTAACTAATATGAATTAGTTGAATAATTATTTTCTATAGCTCATTAGAGCTATATAATATTATTATGTGCTTTAAAATATTGATTTAAATTCAATATTATTTATATAATTTGTATAACTAATTTATAATATAAAAGTAATATGCTATATATTTTTTATAATAAAAAACTATATAAACTATTTAATATAGTAATTAATATGATAAGTTTAAGTTTCCTCTAAGTTTATGTTTAAATTATTTAATGTTCATACGTCTGTCAAACAAGATAATTCCTTAAAATTCTATAAAAGTTAAGTTTGATTTTACTGGATAATAACTATATTATTAAACTCAGTTATATAGTATTATATAATTATTTGATATATATATATATATATATATATATATATATATATTACCGTTAATCATGGAAGCTCTCTGAATATTTTATAAATGCTTTTTAAATTCTCATATCACCCTCGCATCATCAATAGCATATTGAATTTTGCTATTAACAAATACATCTTCATTCAAAGCCTGTACTATTTTAAAAATTAATGGGTTTGGTTTTGGGTTTGGTTTTGGGTTTGGTTTTGGGTTTGGTTTTGGGTTTGGTTTTGGGTTTGGTTTTGGGTTTGGTTTTGGGTTTGGTTTTGGGTTTGGTTTTGGGTTTGGTTTTGGGTTTGGTTTTGGGTTTGGTTTTGGGTTTGGTTTTGGGTTTGGTTTTGGGTTTGGTTTTGGGTTTGGTTTTGGGTTTGGTTTTGGGTTTGGTTTTGGGTTTGGTTTTGGGTTTGGTTTTGGGTTTGGTTTTGGGTTTGGTTTTGGGTTTGGTTTTGGGTTTGGTTTTGGGTTTGGTTTTGGGTTTGGTTTTGGGTTTGGTTTTGGGTTTGGTTTTGGGTTTGGTTTTGGGTTTGGTTTTGGGTTTGGTTTTGGGTTTGGTTTTGGGTTTGGTTTTGGGTTTGGTTTTGGGTTTGGTTTTGGGTTTGGTTTTGGGTTTGGTTTTGGGTTTGGTTTTGGGTTTGGTTTTGGGTTTGGTTTTGGGTTTGGTTTTGGGTTTGGTTTTGGGTTTGGTTTTGGGTTTGGTTTTGGGTTTGGTTTTGGGTTTGGTTTTGGGTTTGGTTTTGGGTTTGGTTTTGGGTTTGGTTTTGGGTTTGGTTTTGGGTTTGGTTTTGGGTTTGGTTTTGGGTTTGGTTTTGGGTTTGGTTTTGGGTTTGGTTTTGGGTTTGGTTTTGGGTTTGGTTTTGGGTTTGGTTTTGGGTTTGGTTTTGGGTTTGGTTTTGGGTTTGGTTTTGGGTTTGGTTTTGGGTTTGGTTTTGGGTTTGGTTTTGGGTTTGGTTTTGGGTTTGGTTTTGGGTTTGGTTTTGGGTTTGGTTTTGGGTTTGGTTTTGGGTTTGGTTTTGGGTTTGGTTTTGGGTTTGGTTTTGGGTTTGGTTTTGGGTTTGGTTTTGGGTTTGGTTTTGGGTTTGGTTTTGGGTTTGGTTTTGGGTTTGGTTTTGGGTTTGGTTTTGGGTTTGGTTTTGGGTTTGGTTTTGGGTTTGGTTTTGGTTTTGGGTTTGGTTTTGGGTTTGGTTTTGGGTTTGGTTTTGGGTTTGGTTTTGGGTTTGGTTTTGGGTTTGGTTTTGGGTTTGGTTTTGGGTTTGGTTTTGGGTTTGGTTTTGGGTTTGGTTTTGGGTTTGGTTTTGGGTTTGGTTTTGGGTTTGGTTTTGGGTTTGGTTTTGGGTTTGGTTTTGGGTTTGGTTTTGGGTTTGGTTTTGGGTTTGGTTTTGGGTTTGGTTTTGGGTTTGGTTTTGGGTTTGGTTTTGGGTTTGGTTTTGGGTTTGGTTTTGGGTTTGGTTTTGGGTTTGGTTTTGGGTTTGGTTTTGGGTTTGGTTTTGGGTTTGGTTTTGGGTTTGGTTTTGGGTTTGGTTTTGGGTTTGGTTTTGGGTTTGGTTTTGGGTTTGGTTTTGGGTTTGGTTTTGGGTTTGGTTTTGGGTTTGGTTTTGGGTTTGGTTTTGGGTTTGGTTTTGGGTTTGGTTTTGGGTTTGGTTTTGGGTTTGGTTTTGGGTTTGGTTTTGGGTTTGGTTTTGGGTTTGGTTTTGGGTTTGGTTTTGGGTTTGGTTTTGGGTTTGGTTTTGGGTTTGGTTTTGGGTTTGGTTTTGGGTTTGGTTTTGGGTTTGGTTTTGGGTTTGGTTTTGGGTTTGGTTTTGGGTTTGGTTTTGGGTTTGGTTTGGGTTTGGTTTTGGGTTTGGTTTTGGGTTTGGTTTTGGGTTTGGTTTTGGGTTTGGTTTTGGGTTTGGTTTTGGGTTTGGTTTTGGGTTTGGTTTTGGGTTTGGTTTTGGGTTTGGTTTTGGGTTTGGTTTTGGGTTTGGTTTTGGGTTTGGTTTTGGGTTTGGTTTTGGGTTTGGTTTTGGGTTTGGTTTTGGGTTTGGTTTTGGGTTTGGTTTTGGGTTTGGTTTTGGGTTTGGTTTTGGGTTTGGTTTGGGTTTGGTTTTGGGTTTGGTTTTGGGTTTGGTTTTGGGTTTGGTTTTGGGTTTGGTTTTGGGTTTGGTTTTGGGTTTGGTTTTGGGTTTGGTTTTGGGTTTGGTTTTGGGTTTGGTTTTGGGTTTGGTTTTGGGTTTGGTTTTGGGTTTGGTTTTGGGTTTGGTTTTGGGTTTGGTTTTGGGTTTGGTTTTGGGTTTGGTTTTGGGTTTGGTTTTGGGTTTGGTTTTGGGTTTGGTTTTGGGTTTGGTTTTGGGTTTGGTTTTGGGTTTGGTTTTGGGTTTGGTTTTGGGTTTGGTTTTGGGTTTGGTTTTGGGTTTGGTTTTGGGTTTGGTTTTGGGTTTGGTTTTGGGTTTGGTTTTGGGTTTGGTTTTGGGTTTGGTTTTGGGTTTGGTTTTGGGTTTGGTTTTGGGTTTGGTTTTGGGTTTGGTTTTGGGTTTGGTTTTGGGTTTGGTTTTGGGTTTGGTTTTGGGTTTGGTTTTGGGTTTGGTTTTGGGTTTGGTTTTGGGTTTGGTTTTGGGTTTGGTTTTGGGTTTGGTTTTGGGTTTGGTTTTGGGTTTGGTTTTGGGTTTGGTTTTGGGTTTGGTTTTGGGTTTGGTTTTGGGTTTGGTTTTGGGTTTGGTTTTGGGTTTGGTTTTGGGTTTGGTTTTGGGTTTGGTTTTGGGTTTGGTTTTGGGTTTGGTTTTGGTTTTGGTTTTGGGTTTGGTTTTGGGTTTGGTTTTGGGTTTGGTTTTGGGTTTGGTTTTGGGTTTGGTTTTGGGTTTGGTTTTGGGTTTGGTTTTGGGTTTGGTTTTGGGTTTGGTTTTGGGTTTGGTTTTGGGTTTGGTTTTGGGTTTGGTTTTTGGTTTGGTTTTGGGTTTGGTTTTGGGTTTGGTTTGGTTTTGGGTTTGGTTTTGGGTTTGGTTTTGGGTTTGGTTTTGGGTTTGGTTTTGGGTTTGGTTTTGGGTTTGGTTTTGGGTTTGGTTTTGGGTTTGGTTTTGGGTTTGGTTTTGGGTTTGGTTTTGGGTTTGGTTTTGGGTTTGGTTTTGGGTTTGGTTTTGGGTTTGGTTTTGGGTTTGGTTTTGGGTTTGGTTTGGGTTGGTTTTGGGTTTGGTTTTGGGTTTGGTTTTGGGTTTGGTTTTGGGTTTGGTTTTGGGTTTGGTTTTGGGTTTGGTTTTGGGTTTGGTTTTGGGTTTGGTTTTGGGTTTGGTTTTGGGTTTGGTTTTGGGTTTGGTTTTGGGTTTGGTTTTGGGTTTGGTTTTGGGTTTGGTTTTGGGTTTGGTTTTGGGTTGGTTTTGGGTTTGGTTTTGGGTTTGGTTTTGGGTTTGGTTTTGGGTTTGGTTTTGGGTTTGGTTTTGGGTTTGGTTTTGGGTTTGGTTTTGGGTTTGGTTTTGGGTTTGGTTTTGGGTTTGGTTTTGGGTTTGGTTTTGGGTTTGGTTTTGGGTTTGGTTTTGGGTTTGGTTTTGGGTTTGGTTTTGGGTTTGGTTTTGGGTTTGGTTTTGGGTTTGGTTTTGGGTTTGGTTTTGGGTTTGGTTTTGGGTTTGGTTTTGGGTTTGGTTTTGGGTTTGGTTTTGGGTTTGGTTTTGGGTTTGGTTTTGGGTTTGGTTTTGGTTTGGTTTTGGGTTTGGTTTTGGGTTTGGTTTTGGGTTTGGTTTTGGGTTTGGTTTTGGGTTTGGTTTTGGTTGGTTTTGGGTTTGGTTTTGGGTTTGGTTTTGGGTTTGGTTTTGGGTTTGGTTTTGGGTTTGGTTTTGGGTTTGGTTTTGGGTTTTGGTTTTGGGTTTGGTTTTGGGTTTGGTTTGGGTTTGGTTTTGGGTTTGGTTTTGGGTTTGGTTTTGGGTTTGGTTTTGGGTTTGGTTTTGGGTTTGGTTTTGGGTTTGGTTTTGGGTTTGGGTTGGTTTTGGGTTTGGTTTTGGGTTTGGTTTTGGGTTTGGTTTTGGGTTTGGTTTTGGGTTTGGTTTTGGGTTTGGTTTTGGGTTTGGTTTTGGGTTTGGTTTTGGGTTTGGTTTTGGGTTTGGTTTTGGGTTTGGTTTTGGGTTTGGTTTTGGGTTTGGTTTTGGTTTTGGGTTTGGTTTTGGTTTTGGGTTTGGTTTTGGGTTTGGTTTTGGGTTTGGTTTTGGGTTTGGTTTTGGGTTCGGTTTTGGGTTCGGTTTTGGTTCGGTTTTGGGTTCGGTTTTGGTTTCGGGTTTGGTTTCGGGTTTGGTTTCGGGTTTGGTTTCGGGTTTGGTTTCGGGTTTGGTTTCGGGTTTGGTTTCGGGTTTGGTTTCGGGTTTGGTTTCGGGTTTGGTTTCGGGTTTGGTTTCGGGTTTGGTTTCGGTTTGGTTTCGGGTTTGGTTTCGGGTTTTTGGGTTTGGTTTTGGGTTTGGTTTTGGGTTTGGTTTTGGGTTTGGTTTTGGGTTTGGTTTTGGGTTTGGTTTTGGGTTTGGTTTTGGGTTTGGTTTTGGGTTTGGTTTTGGGTTTGGTTTTGGGTTTGGTTTTGGGTTTGGTTTTGGGTTTGGTTTTGGGTTTGGTTTTGGGTTTGGTTTTGGGTTTGGTTTTGGGTTTTGTTTTGGGTTTGGTTTTGGGTTTGGTTTTGGGTTTGGTTTTGGGTTTGGTTTTGGGTTTGGTTTTGGGTTTGGTTTTGGGTTTGGTTTTGGGTTTGGTTTTGGGTTTGGTTTTGGGTTTGGTTTTGGGTTTGGTTTTGGGTTTGGTTTTGGGTTTGGTTTTGGGTTTGGTTTTGGGTTTGGTTTTGGGTTTGGTTTTGGGTTTGGTTTTGGGTTTGGTTTTGGGTTTGGTTTTGGGTTTGGTTTTGGGTTTGGTTTTGGGTTTGGTTTTGGGTTTGGTTTTGGGTTTGGTTTTGGGTTTGGTTTTGGGTTTGGTTTTGGGTTTGGTTTTGGGTTTGGTTTTGGGTTTGGTTTTGGGTTTGGTTTTGGGTTTGGTTTTGGGTTTGGTTTTGGGTTTGGTTTTGGGTTTGGTTTTGGGTTTGGTTTTGGGTTTGGTTTTGGGTTTGGTTTTGGGTTTGGTTTTGGGTTTGGTTTTGGGTTTGGTTTTGGGTTTGGTTTTGGGTTTGGTTTTGGGTTTGGTTTTGGTTTTGGGTTTGGTTTTGGGTTTGGTTTTGGGTTTGGTTTTGGGTTTGGTTTTGGGTTTGGTTTTGGGTTTGGTTTTGGGTTTGGTTTTGGGTTTGGTTTTGGGTTTGGTTTTGGGTTTGGTTTTGGGTTTGGTTTTGGGTTTGGTTTTGGGTTTGGTTTTGGGTTTGGTTTTGGGTTTGGTTTTGGGTTTGGTTTTGGGTTTGGTTTTGGGTTTGGTTTTGGGTTTGGTTTTGGGTTTGGTTTTGGGTTTGGTTTTGGGTTTGGTTTTGGGTTTGGTTTTGGGTTTGGTTTTGGGTTTGGTTTTGGGTTTGGTTTTGGGTTTGGTTTTGGGTTTGGTTTTGGGTTTGGTTTTGGGTTTGGTTTTGGGTTTGTTTTTGGGTTTGGTTTTGGGTTTGGTTTTGGGTTTGGTTTTGGGTTTGGTTTTGGGTTTGGTTTTGGGTTTGGTTTTGGGTTTGGTTTTGGGTTTGGTTTTGGGTTTGGTTTTGGGTTTGGTTTTGGGTTTGGTTTTGGGTTTGGTTTTGGGTTTGGTTTTGGGTTTGGTTTTGGGTTTGGTTTTGGGTTTGGTTTTGGGTTTGGTTTTGGGTTTGGTTTTGGGTTTGGTTTTGGGTTTGGTTTTGGGTTTGGTTTTGGGTTTGGTTTTGGGTTTGGTTTTGGGTTTGGTTTTTCGTTTGGTTTTGGGTTTGGTTTTGGGTTTGGTTTTGGGTTTGGTTTTGGGTTTGGTTTTTCGTTTGGTTTTGGGTTTGGTTTTGGGTTTGGTTTTGGGTTTGGTTTTGGGTTTGGTTTTGGGTTTGGTTTTGGGTTTGGGTTCATATGCTATAATTATAATGTTTGTTTTTAGGTTTAGGTTTGGTACTATATATGTTTTAAAATATAAATTAGAATATATTTGATGCTATGTCCATATATATAATATTTAACATACCCTATATG
>OZ038318.1:8543331-8575831 GCA_964035775.1 Osedax frankpressi
ATATTTTCTTGAGTTTAATTACATTTATTTATTTTGGTATTAAATTTTATATTAATTTAATTTTTATGTCTATTTTTAATTTAATTATTCAACTAAAAATATAGAAATATAATTAATATCTTCTTGAGTTTTAATTGAATTTTTTAAATTTTATATTATATATTATATTTTAATTAAACCATAATAATTAATAAAAAGATAATAAATAATATTATAATGTAAATACATATGAAATACTTGATAGAATTTATATTCACCTCTTTATTTTTTAATAATTTATGAATTTGTATAAATGAAAATAACTTTCTTAAATACAGGGGTGTATTATAATATTTTATAATAATATTACAATTATTATTTATATAAATTAAATAAAACAAGAACAATATTAGTTATATAATAACTTAATTTTCTTAATCATTTTATTATAATATACTCATAAAATTAATTAAATAGATAATAATAATTTATATAAATCTGACATATCTGAGTAATTATCAAATTTTAATATATTTTAAGCATATAGGGATCTTGATATAGCAAATAATTATAACATACACACACATATACATATATATATATATATATATATATGAATATATATATATTTATATATATATTTATGTATTTATATATTTATACTATTTTTGGGATAGTATTTGTTATTGATGTAGTTCATGAGTAGTTTATCTATATATTACTTATATAAATAATGCTATATATCATTATATCCAAGATTACCAAGATTATTATATTATAAGTAAATAATATGCATTACAATTTTAAATGCATACATTAATATATAGAATTTATATTTCTAAAGCCTCGATATCATTTCATTTAGTTAAATTGATTTTTGTAACAATCTAATTGGAATTCTAGTGGAGTGAGGAAAGATTTATCATATTTCTAGATTATTGTAGATGACCGGATATATCTTAGTCCCTTGAAGGGGCTGCGAGATATTCAATAAACAAGTTGATAAACTTACTCATTTCCGCTGCGTATGAAGTACGTATTAGGAAAGGATCAACGTTTCTCTGTAAATAAGTTGGTCTGTAAACCACAATAGATAACTCACTACGACTGCAACAGTATTTCCCAAATAGATAGACGACTCTCCCGAATGTCCAAGATAATATGTGACAAGGACGACGTCCTAAATGCGAGGAACGCAAAAAAATCAGTTTCTCAGCAACTTTATCTACCTCGGAACCATACTTTAACCTATGTTATACTAAAGTACCTATTGTGCATCTATTAACTAGGTATAAGTTTTACTCAAACTATATTAGATCAACAAATATATTCAAAATTGACCTTGAGATTTTAAAATATCACCTTTAATTTAAATCATTATAATTATATTACGAAATGAATTCTCAATAGATACTTATTTTTCAAATTAATATTTCTTAAATAAATATATATATATATATATATATATATATATATATGTATGTATATATATATTTATATATATATATTTATATATATATATTTATATATATAGATATTTATATATATATATATATATATAAATATATATTCAATTAATATTGTATAGTTTATACTATATACTAAAATATAATATTTGCTGTTGGTATTTGCTATATTAAATATATGCTTCGTTTACAACAATATATATATATATATATATATATATATATTATATATATAAATGTATATATATACATATATATACATATATATACATATATATATATATATATATATATATATATACATATATATATATATATATATATATATATATATGTATATATATGTATATATATGTATATATATACATTTATATATATAATATATATATATATATATATATATATATATATATATATATATATATATATATATATATTATATATATAAATGTATATATATACATATATATACATATATATACATATATATATATATATATATATATATATATATGTATATATATATATATATATATATATACACAATATGACTAATAGATATAACTAATAGATATGACTAATAGAGGAAATCTGGATTTCTTCTTTGCTTATTTAAACTTTTTAAAATTTATGATTGGAGTATAAGCAATTATAGCTTTAGAGCATTATGTAACGTACAATACATATATTATTACTAATGTTAACTGGATTAAATTGTATATTGAATATTCTTCTTTATCGCTACTTCATCGTACTTTAATATAATAATTATGTAGCCTTATATATATATATATAAATATATATATATATATATATATATATATATATATATGCATAGTATTTTGATGCGATATTAACTTATTTATTGTAAAAAATATATTATTCTTTGAAATCATTTTGTAATCTATAGATAAAGCCTAATGTATATAAAGAATATATTAACAAAACATAAATAAGATTGCTATATATTTTGATACTAAACTATTCAATTACTATACGTAGAGTATAAAACAAGTGTTTTGTTATTGTGTTTATTAAATATTAATTTATCATCCTGTTTATTAAATATTAATCCATCAATAAAATATCCTGAATAATTACACCAAATAATGTTTTGATTACATCATTCAACTGTATAGAATCACTGCCCAGGTTATGCAATGGTATACTACAATGGCTACTTGTTATTAGGAACATTGTCAGGGCGGCCTGCTTTTTTCCAAGCCGCGGCGGCACTGATTTGAGGTAGACCTAGTTGTTTAGTACGACGAACATGTTCAAGTGAGTCTCCGAGCGTTTGATTCGACGGATATTGCTTTAAATCTGCGATTCTTTTTTTCGCGTGTTTATTTTCATTAAGTTGACGTTGTTTTAGCATATCTTTATAGATAACTCCATTGTCAACATTAATATATCCTGTATTGTCCTTAGTATTTTCAATGTTTTGAACATTGTTTTCAGTAAACTGACATCTTTCAAAATTATCTTCCATTACTTTTATTTCACTTCTATTACTCGCTAAATATTTGTTAGCGAGGCTTTTTGAATAATCGTATGTATTCATATAATTACCATTAAGATATCTTGAATCCTGTTGATCATCAAATCTAAGTGCATATTCAAATGGAATCTGCATAATATAGTTTTTAAATCCAGGAGAATTTACCATCGGATATTGGAGTTTCATGTTTATAAATTCTGAAGGTATTTCGTAAGCAACATTACCTTGGCATATGGGGTACCCAATTGGTGCGACTGTGTCACGTGTTGTGTGTGAAGTCTCTTTAGAGTTTCTGATATCCATAATACTTATTTTAGCATTTAGATTAGATGATCCGTTGAAAGACATTATTAGCTGTAAATTAGTATGGAATGTGTTAAATAAACATTTAATAAATAATTGTACTTATATTATATATAAAATAACTTAGTATTATTATAATACCAATTATTATGTTAGTATTTTTGTATATAGTAAGGTTAAAATAAATGTAATGTATAATAAATCTCTAATAAGAATATAATATTGTAAAATTATAAAAAATGTAAAAATTATAATAATATTATAATTTTTATTGTATACAGGTTAAATATTACAGATTGTGCATTATTATAGGTATTATTATTATTATTATAGGTAATATTATAGGTATTATTATAGATAAATAATTTATAACTTACTTTATGGGTATGAAATATTTAATAATCTGTATTAAAAAATAATGATATTTATTAAACTGTAAAATATTTATTTTTAATTTTAATGTTTATTTTTTCATATTTTATTTATTATTGATTTAATTAAATATTTATTTTTTTATTATTTCTCTAATTTATTGTTTATGAATAAAAATAAGAAATATATCATTTACTATATCATATTTATATAGATTATACCATATATCATATCCTATTATATCTTAAAATATCCAACAATTATTAATTATATACAATTTAGTATACCCTATACTATATCATATTAAACCATATAGTATATCCTATAAGAACCGGTCCTTATAGCAATATGGTATAGTATATATGATATAAGTTTCTTTATTTACTCTGTCAAATTAATAAATGTTTTGAGTGAAATAATAATATTCAATCAATTAATTTAATCCAAAACTCATTATATAACAATCGATTGTTATATCTTTAATATATTTGTATTTCTAATGCTTTTACTATTAGTTAAGTCAACTATTAATGCTTCCATTTCCTGTATATGATTGTCCAGAAAGTTGCCAAATAATATTATATATATCGTAATTATAGTTTATTATGCGTTTATATGACATAGCATATTATCCTCATAGCACTTTTACAAACACTAAAGCTGTCATAAACGGCTATACGACTATAGTCGTATAGACAACTAACTAACTACTTAACTACCTGCCTATCTAACTACATAACTACCTGACTACCTAACAACCTGCTTATCTAACTACATAACTACCTGACTACCTGACTATCTACCTACATAATTACATGACTATTTTTTTTTATTTATCCCATTTATTAAAGCAAATTAATTATAACAAACTATAGTAAAAGTGCCATAACGTAGCAAGGGAGGGGCTTGAGGTATGAAGGCGATCACATCAGTCCATGTCGGCAGTAGTTTCGGTAGAGGTCTAGTCCGCCAGCAAGTGTTCGGATGCTCAGCATCTCAATTTCTTTCTTTGTTAGACCGATTGCTAGTAAGTCGTTAGCGGAAAGTGTAGACGGCACGCCTCGCCAGTTCCAGCATGATGAGCTCAACACAACCTTTGTTAGATTTGTTATACATTTTGTATTGGCAGTTATATCGGAGTTATTGTAGTATGATGTTTTCTGTATGTAATTTTCGTCTATGTCAATAGTGTCTGTAAATATCTGTGTGTCAATAATATATGCTGTATCTGAGTTTATTTTGTAAGTTGGTATGTCTGGTTTCCGTAATCAGTCAGTCGTGCGTATCTATGGTTCTAGTATTGTTTATTCAAGTATTGTATTAGTAAATTATTTATGTAGCTATGTAGTTATTAGTGTAGGATTATTAAATATGATTTGCTGTATTGGTCAAATCAAAAAATATAGACAGTGTGAGATTGAAATGATGCAGATATAAGTGCGGTTGAATTACGTCTTCTAATATATATGATGATCAACTCATGACCTGCGCATACACTATACAATGTATACCCAACGTATAACGTAACACATTGTGTGGTGCAGTATAATTTATATAATATTATATCATAATAATAACACAGTATATTTGTTTGTAATATATATTATTTTATAATAATGCATAGTCATAATATATAAATTAATATATAAATTAATATATAAATTAATATATAAATTAATATATAAATTAATATATAAATTAATATATACATTAATATATAAATTAATATATAAATGAATATATAAATTAATATATAAATTAATATATAAATTAATATATAAATTAATATATAAATTAATATATAAATTAATATATAAATTAATATATAAATTAATATATAAATTAATATATAAATTAATATATAAATTAATATATACATTAATATATAAATTAATATATAAATTAATATATAAATTAATATTTAAATTAATATATAAATTAATATATAAATTAATATATAAATTAATATATAAATTAATATATAAATTAATATATAAATTAATAAATAAATTAATATATAAATTAATATATAAATTAATATATAAATTAATATATAAATTAATATATAAATTAATATATAAATTAATATATAAATTAATATATAAATTAATATATAAATTAATATATAAATTAATATATAAATTAATATATAAATTAATATATAAATTTATATATAAATTAATATATAAATTTATATATAAATTAATATATAAATTAATATATAAATTTATATATAAATTAATATATAAATTAATATATAAATCAATATATAAAAGTTATTTTCACAATGATTATATTTAGTAATTTAATGAATTAAAGTAATTTAGAATTTCAATTAAAAATCTACTTTATAATGTTCAAATTATGAATATTCTTGCATATCCAAACAAAACCACAATTATATACATATTATATATATATATATATACATATATATACATATTATATATATATATAATTATAACTATGTTTGAATTGTAAATAATGATTGAATTCGATGAATAAATATCGGATACCTGATATATCTATATATATGTATATATATTTTACCATTTATAAAATAACTTTCGTATTTACCATTATATATTTATTATTTTATTTGATAATTTTATTAGATAAAATTCTCATTGATCATATTGTTTTTACTCAATTACATTACTTAACCTAAATATATTAAATTAAATACCTCATAACTAAAATTAAGTATATCATATATCCTTTAGGATTAATATATAATAAATATATATATATATATATATAGGTTTGTACTACTATAATACGTGTAATGTTCATATTAGCAGGTAGCTGTAAATATTATTCTTTAAATCAAATAAATTTAAAGTCATAGTGTGATTAGGACATTTTGAAACTGATTGCATTTATTCGAAACAATACAACAAAACTTATTTTACGATATTTTAAAAATAAAGGTGTATTATTGTGTATACAAAGTGTTGCCGAGTTATATAATTGATATCAAGTTATATTATATATAATTCGTCTTTTATTTGTATAATTCAAATAGTATTAAGTATTATCAAGTTATATTATATATAATTCGTCTTTTATTTGTATAATTCAAATAGTATTAATTTAAATAATATCAAGTTGAATGTTTGCTTATAGAGAACACAATGTTGTAGTTTCGTATTAATTCTTGTTAACCTATTTTGCGACTATAGATTTTTCCTTACATGTTTAAGAAGCACTAGATTATACGTGTTTTTCACTTCATACTATTGTTAATACAATAACTTATAACTCGGTAAATATTAATAAATATAAAAGTATCTATAATATTAAAAAGATAAAAATTAAAGAGATATTTAGTAATGTAGCTTAGTTATTAAATAGTTCTGTATGGTTGTTGAGAGTTATTTCTATTATAATTCCACTACTTTAAGTATTAATTCACCTTACAACAGTTCTGTTATAAGTACTCATCAAAATATATACACCCAATGCTATCATTTTTCTTGTTTCATAAGATTGTTATTACTAACAAATATATCTGTAGTAAATTTATAATTTAATATCACCGAGTAAAACAAAATATTAAGATTTGTTAATTTAAAGGAAACCTACAATTGATTTAATTTCCTAAAAGCCAAATATAGCTTCGGAAAATTATTATAAATAATAATTTCATTATTTTAGAATAATTGTTATAAAAATATGTTTATACATTATTTACATAACAAACTAACATATGATAGACATATATAATTATTTATATAATATATATTAATGGTGAAAATATATATTTATGTAATATATTAGGTGTAGTGTTTTCTAAATTTGTACAAATATATTTATCAATAACCATATCATACTTTATATATCCTATCCTTTAACTTTCTATAATTAAGATATAAACAAATTATTTGTTATCAATTGTATTGACCTTTATAAAAGGATATAATTAATATTTAATTTAAACGATGTTTATAATATAAGATACATAAATAGCACATTATTAAGTGATCAATATTAGTTATACAAACGATAGACATTAGTAATATATATTAGATTAATCATATATGTATAAAGGATGTTGTGAAGGAACAATTATACGATTGTAAAGATGAATAACAAATAAAACAATGAAAATATATTTATGTTACCAAAAAAGTAAATTCTTCCAATAAGTATATGCACGGATATATCCACATAAGTAATATATTAGCATTAGATCATTGATCAGCTTGCATTGACATTAACAGTTTGAGGCGCTGGCGGGGAGAGCGCCAGCGTAAAGTTATTGTGATCTCTGGTTTTAATATATTTTACCGACACCACTCGTAGTCCGGCCTCGTTAAATAGTCGTTCTGCGAATTCTCGACCCCACCCGGCGCCGAGCCCCATACCACCCGGGAAGTACAGCGATACCGGAGTACAATGGAACAGAGATACGCTATAAAAGAAACAAGAGGCCGGATTGTCGATGTTCTTTCGGATGTCGCTGCTCAACGATGGCTCTTCGATCGACACCAAACCATCGTCGGCCATTACTCTGCGAATCTCCGCCAGGGCGTCGGTGGCCCTCGGAATGTCGTGAATCACGTCCCAGCAGAGTACGAGCGAGTAGCAGCCCGTCCACTCGGACGGCATATTGCACGCGTCGTCGACGCTGAAAGAAATGTTTGCGATGTCTTGAGATTCGGTCTTGGCAAGATCGATTGCGATCTCCGAAGTGTCGAAACCGTGGAAACGCGAGGCTGGAAAACGACGGGCAATAGCCATTGTACTGACGCCGGTACTGCAACCAATTTCCAACACATCGATACCCTTCTCTGTAAACGACCGTTTAGTATGCATATTTAGTATTTAGTATTTAGTATGCATATTAATTCCATGGAATTATAAGGGATTATAAAAATATCTACGGGTATATTAGAATAGAGATATTAGAATAGAGATATTAGAATAGAGATATTAGAATAGAGATATTAGAATAGAGATATTAGAATAGAGATATTAGAATAGAGATATTAGAATAGAGATATTAGAATAGAGATATTAGAATAGAGATATTAGAATAGAGATATTAGAATAGAGATATTAGAATAGAGATATTAGAATAGAGATATTAGAATAGAGATATTAGAATAGAGATATTAGAATAGAGATATTAGAATAGAGATATTAGAATAGAGATATTAGAATAGAGATATTAGAATAGAGATATTAGAATAGAGATATTAGAATAGAGATATTAGAATAGAGATATTAGAATAGAGATATTAGAATAGAGATATTAGAATAGAGATATTAGAATAGAGATATTAGAATAGAGATATTAGAATAGAGATATTAGAATAGAGATATTAGAATAGAGATATTAGAATAGAGATATTAGAATAGAGATATTAGAATAGAGATATTAGAATAGAGATATTAGAATAGAGATATTAGAATAGAGATATTAGAATAGAGATATTAGAATAGAGATATTAGAATAGAGATATTAGAATAGAGATATTAGAATAGAGATATTAGAATAGAGATATTAGAATAGAGATATTAGAATAGAGATATTAGAATAGAGATATTAGAATAGAGATATTAGAATAGAGATATTAGAATAGAGATATTAGAATAGAGATATTAGAATAGAGATATTAGAATAGAGATATTAGAATAGAGATATTAGAATAGAGATATTAGAATAGAGATATTAGAATAGAGATATTAGAATAGAGATATTAGAATAGAGATATTAGAATAGAGATATTAGAATAGAGATATTAGAATAGAGATATTAGAATAGAGATATTAGAATAGAGATATTAGAATAGAGATATTAGAATAGAGATATTAGAATAGAGATATTAGAATAGAGATATTAGAATAGAGATATTAGAATAGAGATATTAGAATAGAGATATTAGAATAGAGATATTAGAATAGAGATATTAGAATAGAGATATTAGAATAGAGATATTAGAATAGAGATATTAGAATAGAGATATTAGAATAGAGATATTAGAATAGAGATATTAGAATAGAGATATTAGAATAGAGATATTAGAATAGAGATATTAGAATATATCAATACGATTTTGAATTCGTTATAAAAATAGATTTAAATAAAATGGAAATTTATTGTTTTTTCTTTATTTAAAAATTACCAATAAAAATAATATTAAAAGCATTTGTTATCATATCACTAAATATAATCTATAGCTTATATTTAAGTTTACCGAGTCGTTCTATGATTCCATCCATAGATTTCAGATTCTCTATAATATCACGAGTTAGATCTCTTTTCTTATTTAAATTATCCCTCCATCCTTGAAAACCAGTGTACTTTTCATATCCAATACCTGTTTGTGGCAATGAAATATCAATTTCTTTTTACATACAATGCCAAAAATAAAAAATGTATCCAATTCTACACATATATTATACAAATAAATATATTCAAATAAATTCATATTTATATAAAATTAGAAAGTATAAATAATAAATATTTACTTTAAATTGTATTATATTAATTCAAAATTGAACTTATATATTGATTGTATTACTAATTATATAATATAGTATAAAAATACATATTATTTAACTATTTAATTTTTACATTCAATCATAATTTGAAATAACATTTTTATTACTAACATAAATATTTCTAACATAAATATTATTAAGATATATATTACTAACATACATATTACTAACATAAATATTACTAACATAAATATTACCACCATAAATATTACTAACATAAATATTACCACCATAAATATTACTGACATAAATATTACTAACATAAATATTACCACCATAAATATTACTAACATAAATATTACCACCATAAATATTACTAACATAAATATTACTAACATATATGTTACTAATATATATATTACTAACATAAATATTACTAACATAAATATTACTAACATAAATATTACTAACATAAATATTACTAACATATATATTACTATTTACTAACATATATTTTACTAATATATATATTACTAACATAAATATTACTAACATATATATTACTAACATAAATATTACTAATATATATATTACTAACATAAATATTACCACCATAAATATTACTAACATAAATATTACCACCATAAATATTACTGACATAAATATTACTAACATAAATATTACCACCATAAATATTACTAACATAAATATTACCACCATAAATATTACTAACATAAATATTACTAACATATATGTTACTAATATATATATTACTAACATAAATATTACTAACATAAATATTACTAACATATATATTACTATTTACTAACATATATTTTACTAATATATATATTACTAACATAAATATTACTAACATATATATTACTAACATAAATATTACTAACATATATTTTACTAACATAAATATTACTGACATAAATATTACCACCATAAATATTACTAACATAAATATTACCACCATAAATATTACTAACATAAATATTACTAACATAAATATTACTAACATATATTTTACTAACATAAATATTACTGACATATATATTACTAACATAAATATTACTAACATAAATATTACCACCATAAATATTACTAACATAAATATTACTAACATAAATATTACTAACATATATTTTACTAACATAAATATTACTGACATATATATTACTAACATATATTTTACTAACATAAATATTACTGACATAAATATTACCACCATAAATATTACTAACATAAATATTACCACCATAAATATTACTAACATAAATATTACTAACATAAATATTACTAACATATATTTAACTAATATATATATTACTAACATAAATATTACTAACATATATATTACTAACATATATATTACTAACGTAAATATTACTAAAATATATATTACTAACATATATATTACTGACGTATATATTACTGACATATATTTTACTAACATAAATATTACTGACATATATATTACTAACATATATTTTACTAACATAAATATTACTGACATAAATATTACCATCATAAATATTACTAACATAAATATTACCACCATAAATATTACTAACATAAATATTACTAACATAAATATTACTAACATACATTTAACTAATATATATATTACTAACATAAATATTACTAACATATATATTACTAACGTAAATATTACTAAAATATATATTACTAACATAAATATTACTAACATAAATATTACTAACATATATATTACTAACATAAATATTACTAACATAAATATTACTAACATAAATATTACTAACATACATTTAACTAATATATATATTACTAACGTAAATATTACTAAAATATATATTACTAACATAAATATTACTAACATAAATATTACTAACATATATATTACTAACATAAATATTACTAACATCAATATTACTAACATCAATATTACTAACATACATTTAACTAATATATATATTACTAACGTAAATATTACTAAAATATATATTACTAACATAAATATTACTAACATATGTATTACTAACATATATATTACTAACATATATATTACTAACATATATATTACTGACATATATTTTACTAACATAAATGTATATTATGATAAATAAATTGTTATAATGCTTCACAGATTATGTCACGTTTTCAAATGTTTTGTTTTTTATTCTCATCTAATTTTATATAATAAATGCTCATATCTTTACTTCTCCAATCTATACTCATTTCTAATAGACTTACTTCTAGATAATCATAGACTCATATTCCGCATCACTGACTATATCACTAGTCCTCTCTGGTAAACTTACATCTTACTACTACAGACAAACAGTATCACTTTGTCATTCACGTAGCATCCTTAACGGAAAGCCTTAATGGACACAGACTCACTTCTCAGAACGTACTGCAGTAGGACTGACCTGCTGGCCCGTTCAGATTGAAACAAGAGATCAAGTCATCCTTGACTTTGGAACACAACGGTGCCATATCCAGCAAAAAACTGACGTCTGGTCCAATAACTTTGGAATGTAACACGATTCTCCGATGCTCCGGGATGCTAAATGTTTGCTTCTCAGGATTGTCGGCTAAAGAGTTGATTGGAATTATTGTAACTATAAATTTGCATGCATAATGGATACATTATTTTGTTTTAATTAAACACATATAATTACGCATTTAAAATTATTTTTGATATAAAACAATAAAGGTATTTTTAATTTAACAATACAAAATCAAAATATGAAATTAAATGATTATTTCTTTTATTTTAATAGAAAATTTTAATTTAGAAACAAAAATATAAATGTGGACATTTAAAATTGTTTATTAATAACTCAGTAATTTGAAATTTTAATTAATTACCACTCTTCATTTACAAATAATTATTAATTAGCCATTACTATACTAATACAGAACTAGATCGATTTTTCATATATTTTTTTTATAAACTTTCATAAATATTACACTATTATATTTGTAACATATATTGTAATCATGGCTAATATATTAAATATTAGTGTATAGCATAAATGAGAAATAAATTACATCATTTACTTAGTTGATATATAAAGATTTATTTTTGTAAATTATGTACCATTATTATAATTAACTTGACATTTAAATATTTATGAATTATTATATATTAAATATAGTCATCTATCGTATAATGTACTACGACTTCACTGCAGTGAACCGTGGTTATACCCTACTAACACCCCAATACCCTAATAATGAGTATTAACTCTTTAGTTTAGTTTATTCTCTTCTCTACTCAACAATTTTCAAACAAATATAGATAAGTGTTGGCAATTTTATTTGTAATCATGTTTTTACCTTATAACTAAGAAATATTACCATATTGAAATAATAAATATATTTATTTAAAAATTAAATTAAATATTTAATTTTAAATTAAATATTTAATTTTAAATTAAAAGAATTAATTGGGCATATACAATTAATTACATAATTACATAACTTACTAAAATAATGATTATTGGTTATTTAGAATATTAATACTTTCTGCAAATCAGGTTACAAATATTGAATGCGCAATATTAAAGATTAAAATAAATGCAAATCTATAGTGATGTTCAACGATCAAAAACTCTACTCATATATGTGAATTATACTATTTTGTGGAGGATAATTTGCCATTCTATAAATATGATAATATGATGATAGTACATCCTATTATTTACAAAACCACAAGTTTATATTTTTATTTTGAACTTATAATTTATTTTGTAAAATAACTATTACATAAATGTTATTAAAGTTCAAAAATATTTTATTATCCTATATTATATTGCTGTTCATAATATTATTATTACATTAGTAATATATTTATTACAATACTTAATTATATACAATGTAATATAAAAACCTAATTGAATATAATATAATGTAACCTGATACTTCATTAGATAAACCCACAATTCTTCCTGAAACCATCAAATATAGCCATTCACGTATATATCTGATAGCAAAGGAATGCATTAGTGATGTTTTATTGTATATTATAATAAATTATAATATAATTATATAATTTTCTGGTTTGATAATAAATTTAAAATAAAATATTCAATCCGTTTTTTTAATACAAAATAAATTTAGAAAAAATTTATATTACATATCATAGTGTAACATATGTTACATATCATAATGTGTTACATATCATAATATAAAATTTATATTATATACATATCATATTATAAATATATAATATAATTAATTAATATTATATTATTGATATATATATATATATATATATATATATATATATATATATATATATATATATATATATATATATATATATATATATAGTTATATATTTATTAACATACAAGCATAAAGCACATAGCATAATTCGCGGCATATATGATCAATGTTATATACCTTTCTTTGAAGTTTCCCTTTTCAGCAATTTGGGCAGAGGTCATGGGGTCAGGATTATTAAGAATAATATCAAAAAGATTCAAATCGTTGCCAAGGCTTATCCCAGCAGACAGCGCGGTAGCTGTAATAAGTGACCCTATCTTCTTTGTAAAATCTTCAGTTGTTTCCATGTTGGGTCTATATGTGAGTGTTAGTGATAATGCGTATATATATATATATATATATATATATATATATATATATTGTATAGGTGGTATTTATATTCCTATTATAACTATAATAATAAAATTAACAAAAATATGTATCTAATACAAATAATTATATTCTCATCCTAAAAATATATTTAGATAAACATAGACTTGTAAATATAGACATACATAGCATATATTAAATCAAACATGTATTTGAATATAAATTGTATAGCATTGTAATCAATAGCTAGAGGTATGAATCATTACAACAGTAAATTATAAACTTTGAAATTATAAAAAATATAATATAAAAATTAATATTAGGTAAATTAATGATGTACTAAATATATATTAATTTTACAATTTCAAATTCGATTCAGTTCAAAAATTAAATTATTCACTTTATAAAATTAAAACCTAATCCATTATAAATTACACTTAATATTTTTTTTAAATCTTCAAAAATTGATTTCCACATCAATTAATTATAAATGCAATATTTACTATTCAGATATCATGAATAAAAAATGTAGTCTTCTAAAAAACTCAATTACCAAATAATCTCTATAGAGATATCTTGAAGACTGCAAATAATAAATAGTTATAATTAAACGTATTACATTTAGTACGAAAGTATGAAATAAGTATAATTAATGTAAATTTCATATATTATTTTTTTTCTGACAAAATATGCTCATATAGTCGTAATTTACATATGAAATCATATATTTTGAAATATATAGAATATTTTTTGAAAATAATTGTAATAAATAGCTTTAATATGTATTGGCTATGTTATTAATATATATGACGTGAAAAAATAGTTGGGCATTATTATATATTAGTTAATTTAATTTTTAAAATTATAAACTATGAATTCAAATCTATAGATCCCATAGGAGGGATCTATAATTGATCTTACATATAATAATATATTGGGGTTTAATCAATTCGAGATAAAAAAAATTATAACTTAATCTAGACCATAATTTATATAGGTTAAATAAAAAATCATCTCATATTTATTTGAAAATATGACAGGTGGTATTTGAGAAACATTTAAAAAATCTTTTTGGTGTTTCTCCATTAAAAATTATTTTATAAGAAGTAAATAGTTTATTAACTAAGCTTTCTTATTAATATGTTACAGTAATACCATAGATTAAATAATAGTGCCTAATTGATACATCGAAAAATATCTCTCTGGTTTTCAAAGTAATATTATATAACTTTCTTTATTTCATTTACAACTAATATATATTGTCTCCTAGATTATAATTTATAATTATGAATATGGAATATTCACTACATCAATTTCACAATGGTATATTATAATATTTCTGTTATATAAAATATTATCCCAATTAAAATCTAGTTAGGAATATCTCCATATTAGTAACATCGATGTATCATTGCTTACAGTTAAATGTGTTTTTATACATTATATTTATACTGTTACATTATTAATATATATATGAAATATACAACTATTAACTATATAATATTATAAGACATAATTGTTATAACAATAAATCTTCTAAAATACATTTCAAATTGCTCCATTTTTTAATTTACAACAATTGCTTATATAATTACTCTACAATAGATAATTAAGATAGCTTATGATATATATTAACTAATTTTCTAAATTGATTACTGTTTAAGTAACATTAGAATGTATATGGAACATATAACAATATAATTTAGTGTAGAAGATAAAAATGACTTACAAAATATATCCAATATTCGATCCACCCATTTTCTACAGAGTAACTCACAGATAATATAATTATTTTTATTTAATTTTAGGTCTTGATACGTTTATTTTTAAAAATATCTATATATCATGTCATACCCATCGACACTCTACTCGCCACTCTACTCTACTTTTTACTGGTACTAGTAATACTCTACTCTACTAACTACTCTACCCAAAACTTGTTCATCAAATATATTTTTATATCTATTAAATAAAAAATGTAGTAATAATATTATTTATTATTATATTTATTATAATTAATTAAAGTTTATTAATTGTTATTAGTTACTTTTTAAATAAGGGGTATTACATAGTATTTGTACTATGATCTATTAATAACATGAAATGTTGATATTTCGTATATTTAGTGATAAAACTCCAGCAAAAATTAGCAAATCATACGAGTGGTGTATACCACTCGAAAACTAAATCCAGTAGAGTACACAACTCGAACACTCTGAGTAGTGGTGGGTAGAGTCGAATCGAGTGGAGTAGAACGTATTTACTCTGCCCACTACTCCACTCGTCTATGTAATGAGATAGAAATAGTAGAGTAGTGCAGTAGAGTAAAGTGACGGGTAATGCACCCTTAAGAAGAACCAATCTTTTACTTTTAATTTAATATTTATACAGAGTGAAAATAGAGTAATGGTTAACATCAGCAATGGTAGTAGCTGTTTGAAATATGATATCAATATAATATTGTACTATCCTAGGAATTATAATATTATATTAATTTAATTTTAAAATGGAAATTGTTTGAAAAATAGAAAATTAATAATTTGTGAGTCATAGGAAATACTCGACATTTAATGTGTACAATGGGAATACATCACACTCTCATTTAGCCTTTATATTAAATACTACACATTACATTGATTATTGATTGTTCAGGTATATAATGGGAGTATACATATTCTGTCGATAATTCAACGTTAAAATTTTATATTTTACAAAGAAATATTATTTATATCATAATCTGAGATTTTAATAAATTACTATACTATTGCATTATATATATATTTATATACTTATATATATTTTATATATTATATATATATATATATATATATATATATATATATATATGTATATATAAATGTATACATTTTCAAATTAAGTTATTATAATATAAGTAATATAATAATATATATTTTTAAAATTAAATCTTCATAATTCTACGATGTAGAATTATACATATTACCTAATAGTACAACGTTAGATATTACTTTACATAAGATATTACCTAATAGTACAACGTTAGATATTACATACATAGGTACAATCATAAACTATAGCTTTTAATCGAATAGGGCATCGAAATATTTTTTAAATAATAAATAAATAATGTAACTACTCTTATTATAATATTAATATTATTATCTTATTTTATATTAATAATATGTATCGTAACTTACTCTCGTGCAATCGACATACGTGATAGTAGATCAAGTTATTGTTATGGTATGATGTCTTGATAAAGTTCAACTTATATTTATAAAACCGTTGCAGAAAGTTTATAGGATTTTATTATGGAAGTCATAATAAATATCTTATAGAAAATTCTACAACAATGTACGAAATACGTCATCATGTTATTTATATAAAACTTCAAATTGTGTAATATCATTATTTTTTTATATAACAAATTTAATTTGGTAAATATCTGCGTTTTTATAAAAAAAAAAAAAACGATAACTCAGGTTGTTAATAAATTAAGGTTTTTATATAAAAAAAATGATGACGCAGGTATTTCACAAATTGAAATTTTAGAATTTTAATATAATATTTATTGTTATTTTCTGATCTCTATTATATTTACCCCTGGTTTATGACTGATATAATAAATTGTATAAATGTCATGCAACGGTTTTAGAAATATTAGTTGACCTTTATCAAGACATTATACCGTAACAATACTTGATCTATCATCACATCATAATTTTTTCTTAAAAAAAAATTCTATTTAAGAAATACCTGAGTCATCATTTTTTTTATATAATAAATTTAATTTAGGAAACAGCTGCGACTTCATTATTAGAATAAATGTAAATGTAAAAACAACATTTGAAAAATATTTACATTATTGAAATTATAATATAGTATCAATATTCAATATACTCAATTTATCGTCTATTCGCAATTATTATACTATAATATATTGTTAGTAGTGTTACATCGTGATAGAATATTCATAATCTGAAAATATGTATAAATGTATCTTAAGTATATTAATTTATACAAATGTATAAAAATGTTATACAAATTATACAAATAACATTATATACATATATAACATTATATTCTATTTAATTTACAAATTTGAATAATTATTAAAAATAGACTTAATCAATAAACACTTCAAATGTAAGTTTTTATTTTAATTCTACATTGGATATCATTTTTTGTGTCAACGACTTTAATTAAATTACTATATATATTCATTATGAAAATAACTTTTTAATATTAAAGTATGTCATTTTATAACTATTAAATGTATTCTATATTACAGTATTCTACAGTAGTATATATTACAACATATATTGTGTCATTATTACAATATTATATTAGATAAATTATACCGCACCCCACAATGTGTAGCGTAAAACGTGTGGATATACATTGTATAGTGTATGTACAATGTACAGGTCATGAGTTCATATAATTTAGACAACAACACTTAATTATATCCTACTGATAATAACTTAAGGGTAATAACTTAATGGGAATAATCCCGAATCTAAATTAAATTAAAAATTAAATATCTATAATATGGAAAAAGATCCTATCGAATATATACCATATTATATTACTTCATATTATAGTAAATTATAGATTATCATATATATATATATATCATATGCATATCATATTTAATATATTATAGTGTTAAGGTACTTTTCACGTGAATCCACCACATATGGAAGGCATGCGATAGAATACCTTTCATACTTGCGATGAATTTACGTGGAAAAAATAACTTGAAACTTTTATAATATATTAAAAATGATATACATATGAAGCAAATATGACAAATCTCTCACATACTAATATTAAGTAATGTCATTCATATATGGTGTAATATGAGACCGGGATGCGTGTGATACATTCACGTAAAAAGTGCCTTAAAACTATAATAGTATATTAAATAAGATATACATATTATACATATATGATATGTGTATCATACTATACCATATGAAGTAATACCATATGATATATATTCTTATTTTGATCGGGTATCCTTCCATTATCGTGGTGAATTTAGTATTTTATATACTAAATCGTGAATAATATTCACATAAAGAATTAATAATATGTCTAGCCAAAAACATACACAAATGTGCATTTATAAGATTCAAGTTTGAATATAAAAAAATAATCATTTTATTATTAATATATTAATTTTTATAATTAATACTGATGAGTCCACTAACTAATGGTCTCGAATAAATATTTACTATATATATTAATTTATAAATCATAATTATTCAAACGATGGGATATATGTAGATAGTACAGTAGGTCGATGATGTTTCATTATTTTTTGGTCTATTCAATATAATTCATACTGTAATTAATTTATATTTTTAGGAAACATTAAATTGTATGTTAAATTTCTAAAATAAATTGTATTTTAACTTGATTTTATGTAAGAGTATAAAAATATTAAATAAAATTAGAATAATATCGAAAAAAATTAGTCGTTAAATTAATGTAAGTCTAATAATAAAAAAATCTTTAAAACTGATATTATTAAAACTGATATTACAAATATTATTGTTTTATGAGTTTGACATTTTTATTTATCACTTATACTTTAAAATTAGATATATTTCCGTGCGCAATTTGTATGGGGTTCATGACCTAGATTAATTCTTTGTAAATTATATGCCAAAAAAAAAATATAAAATATAATTTATATACCAAAAGGTTAGTAATATATATTACAGTCATTATGCCATGTAAAAGATGTATGTGAAATTGAAATAT
Source organism: Osedax frankpressi (assembly GCA_964035775.1). Lineage (NCBI taxonomy): Eukaryota > Metazoa > Annelida > Polychaeta > Sabellida > Siboglinidae > Osedax > Osedax frankpressi. The sequence goes on from OZ038318.1 coordinate 8,563,747, forward strand.
ATTATTATATTTTATGAGTAATTTATATTCATATGTAGATATATTTAGAGTGTGTAAATAATAATAATGTAAATATTTAAATTTTATATACATGTGATTTCCATGCTCAAAATAATATAATATTCATATTTTGCATATCTACTGGTATAATCATAACCTTCATCTTAATCTTTATCTAATAATTTACATTATTATTTATTAAACGTAAAATTCCCTATATATAAAAAAATTTCCGTACATATATGTACGGAAATTTTTTTTGAAATAGATGTAATAAATTAACTATGTAAAATCTAATTTGTGTTCTATATATAGGCTATATATCATAATAGATTACTTATTTATGTTATTATAATGTTAAATTATATTAAAAAATCAAATTCAGATTATATAATTTAATCCAAATTAGATAATTATTTTTTATTATAATTTATAATATATTTTTAATGTCATGCATTAAATTACACATACATACATACATACAATTATTTCATTTATGAGTGTATATTAGTATGTATCATTATATGTAATTTTTAATATTATATCGGTAATACATTTACTATATATATATATATATATATATATATATATATATTCGTATTTTCTCGTATATATATTTTAGATACCCAATCAATAATATATGCAATTGTTGTACTTAGTGATTACAATATATAGTTTGTAAAATATAGTTTTAAATCAAAATATATTTCTAGTAAAATATTAAACTATATTTCTAGTAATATATATCTGTACGTGATTTATATATATTAAGTACATTTTTAAATGTTAGAATTATTTGAAATACATTAATATGTAAACGTCGCTTCTAAATATACAAACACCTGATAATTCATACAAATTGCGTAGCAGGACAAATTGCGCATGACAATAACACATAATTTAAAATCATCATTTAATAATTACAAATTGTTAACTAAAACTAAAATTTTATATTATTTCTGATTTTAAATTCTTTAAAATAAATTTAGATATAAAAAGTATACAACTGGAAAATATATTAAAATAATTATGAATTATTTTTAAATAAGTTAGCATGTTAATAAGTAAGGAATCACTATAGTATACTATATATAATATAATTAGTATATATAATTAGTATATATATATATATATATATATATATATATATATTTATCATTAGTTAAGAATTAATTAATTTGAGGTAGAAACAGTGTTATTGGTGTAATTGGTTCATATTATAATTCTATAAACTATTTGTACACAATCATTAAGTTATTTATTACATCAAGTAAACCTAATAAATATATATATATATATATATATATATATATATATATAGTATGTATATATATTTATAGTAATTAATATGTGTTATTTATATTAGATGAAATTAATGTTACAATTATTGATTCAGAGAATTTTGACACTAAAAAGTAACTAAATATTCATGAATGTTAGTAAAATATTATTAAATTATAAATATAATATATTTAAATATGCTTTAAAACATTTGCATTAAATATTTTAATTAATAAATATATATATTATATAATTATAATATTGAATACAAATATACATTATTAAATTAATCAAATTAATCAAATTAATTTTTAACATTGTATAATTAGATACAAATAACATAATATGTATTATTACATTTAGATAATACGCCTATATTCATAATATCTGATTTTGATTTGAATACCTTAATATTCAACTAATACCATTCTTAAAAATATTATTTCTGGAAAGTTTAAATAACAAATAATTAAATATATTTTATGACATTTTTTAAATATCTATAAAGAAAATAAATATTGTAGGTGCAAAGCATTAGACATTTAATGTATAATGGGGGTATAAATTGCAAAGTCTATCTTAATATTAACTAGAATATACAATCTGTTAACTAATTAGTTTTTTATATGTAGTCAATAATAAATTATTGGTATTAATAAATGATATTTATGCATACTTTAAATAATAAAAATAAATGTGTTTCTAATTATATTTATTATAACTATTCATAATATCTATAAAGAAGAAATGATGAAAAACAATACCATAAATAATTTAATTACTGAAAAACAAGAGAACATGTTATATTTCGTGAACATTTCACGCAAAAATAATTAATATTTCAACATCAAAATATAATTACATTGCATTAAATTCAGCATAATGTAATTTAATTAAATATTTATGTAATTTTTAATATAAAGTATATAAATATATAAAATATAAAAATATATTAAATAAATGTAACTAATTAGAAAATGTAGTTAATGCATGTTAAATTTATTATAAATGTCTTTAAATACAGAAAACAACAATTGACTATAACTATAATATACATGTATTGAGGTCGGAATTGTTATGTCACATATATATATATATATATATATATATATATATATATATATATATATATATATATATATATGGAAATTAAGGGAGTTGATTATGAAATTTCAAATTCAATTTTATTTTCTATTTCATCTTTCAATGATATTAAATATATATCGACCCAAAATAATTTAGATATACTAAAATAGTTTGAATATTATATTTTATACATTAACATTTTTATTAAATTGATTGCATCTCATTAATAATTGATGTATTCTGATGCTTAAGTGAATTCTATTTATATTATTGATAGTTTATCTTTCAAAGAACAATGATTATAAAAGCTGTTTAATTTCAGTAAGTAATTAACTTTGTAAAATTATTTATCATTTTATATAGATTGTGAATAAGATTTAAATATATATAACATGTATGATATTTAATATAATACTTAATATTAATACCATCGAGTTAGTAAACTAATCAATTTACGAATTTTACATTCAATAGTTTTATACATATATATTAGTTTGGAAATTTACTATTCAATATTCTAATCGTATTAATTAATACGATTAGAATATTAAAATGTATTTAAATACATTTTAAATCAAAAAATATATAATATATCATATTAGCAGGTAACGAGAGCAGTAAAGGAAATACTTATGTGGCTCTCTAATTAAAAAATAATTAGATATATTCGGTAGTCAGTATATAAAGAACTACTTTAGTAAAGTAATTATTTATAATATTATTAAAAGTATACGATAATATGTATGTGTTGCTAGGGACGCCCTCTAGGCGTGTATATTTCAACTAATTGACAGCATGAATATTGAAATTATTTTATTAAGTATACATGAAAATATCTTAGGTACATCTATCTTATTTTAACCTCTACAAATTACAAATTAATTATATGTGTAATATTAAATCGTCATAAAGAAATTTCATTAACTTTCAAGATAATTTATATTGTAGTTTTTGAAAGTTGAAATAACCTCGCAGTCAATTCTATGTGCCAAATGCATACGGTGTCATGTGCAAAATGGGTTGCTGTCATAGATTTGTATTTACCATACGTAAATAGAAATCTATGGTTGATGTGCAAAGTGTATCGTTTCACGTGACATAATCTCATTTCAGTGTATACATTTATAAATAAATTATTTTTAAATGCTAAACTACCATTTAACAACTAGTAAATCTACTGATAATCAATAATTCTATAATTAATTTTTTTGGTAATATTTAATAAATCTGATGTTATATATAAAATGTGGTAAAATATAAATATGGTAAAACTTAAATAAAATAGGAAATTAATGTATGTAATTTATTTATTAACAATTACTATTTAAGTTCATACCCAAGCAATACATTTATTGTAGGACGATATATCTTTAGTAATAAGGTATTTGTAAATAAGAGACCTGTATCCGATATTGTTTTTTTAATATACTCAATGTTTTCAAGATTAAATTATTTTTATTTTAGAATCCTCAAGATCCGCAATATCAGCCTATAATATATTAACCTATATGTGTCTTACCATTAGTGTATGCACTTATTACTAGTTATTAATAAGTATTACAAACATTATATTTATATTATTTGGACAGGTAATTTACAAATGTCAATAATGGTTATAAAAAATGATTTTATTATAGATTCACTTGAAATTATTGAGTGTTAGCTAATTATTACCCACAAGAAAATGTGGATAGAATCAAATGCAAAAATTCCAATATGCTAAAAAAAACTCTCTTTGAATATTAAATTATATAAAAAAGAATATGTTGATGATATTATTTCCAATATATATATATATATATATATATATATATATATATATATGTTTTTATGTGTGTGTATATATGTATGTATATTTGGGTACGTGTGCGCGGCTGCGTGTGTGTATGTATGATTTATTTATTTAAAGGTATCAGGTTGCTAGGCTTTTGCCCAATCAGACTTGTATAATATTAATATTATTATAACAACCAAGGAATAATAGAAGGATAATAATAGAAAAAGTAAGAGTAAGATTGTAAAGTAAGTTAATGTGAAGTAGGAATAGTAAACGGGATACAGTAGTTTTATATTGTGATGAGAAATTATATATTGTTAATATGTTGGATAATCCAATTAAATGGTAGTAATAGAGTAATAGTTGGTTAATTGTATAAGTAGGTGTAGTTTATATATCAATAAATGAGTACGTTTAAAATGAATGTGTGAATAGTATGTATGATATATGTAATAGAGAAGTATTATTGAGATGAGTTGAGTAATGTTAGTAAAGTAGTATACGTCATCGTTGAGTAGCTAGTAATGAATATAGTTTCATTTTAAAAGTATTTATATGTAGTTTGGATGGCAGTCCATTCTATGTAATAGGGGGTGCATGAAGGAAGACAGTTTGTGAAAAGTGAGGGGAATTGAGTGTAAGTTTTTCTTTATAGATCAGAGTGTTGAGTTATAAATATATTTGTCAATGCGAGTTGCACTATATATTGGTGTTTATTTATAGATGGCAGTGTGAGTGATGCATAATAACTTGACCTTAGATATTTCTTTGAAATGCAGCCATTTCATATTCTTAAGATATTCTGGTGAGATTTTGTTAAAGTTTATAAAGAGTTCGTCATCATTTATTAATTATTTTGTTAAGTTGTTTTTAGTAGTGATTATAGTATGATATTTCAGTAATATAGATTAGGTAGTACTGTTGAAGTAATCAGTATTATCTTAGATGTCCGTTAAGAAATGTCTGTATTTTTTAATCTGTATTAGTATGTAGTTACATTTTGTAACAATTTTTTAACAATATGTATTGTTTGTATTTATTATATAAAGCAGTTGAAAGTTTTATAATAATTTTTAATGTTATGTTTATATTTATTATGATAATACATTTTTATTAGTTTCAATTAAGAATTTTCTTTAAATTTTTTTATTTTGTATAAATTAATTTCTGTTCGTAGATAGTTTTATTTTTTCTCCATATTGTTTATTTATTCCTAAGTAGTCTGTGTTTATTAGTAAGGGTGACATTCCACCAAGGTTCTAACCTTCTTGTGGATACATTAAGAGTTTTAGTGTGAGCTCGTATATCAATTATTTTTTGTAGGTGGTTAAATAGAGTTTCAGTAATTTCATGTAATTTGTCGTAATTAAGTATTATCATTTTATGTAGGTCTCTTTTTTAAGTAGTATTATTTTAATCGGTCTGTATATTATCTGTTTATTAGGCGAACGTTCTTTTGGTATATTTAATATATTGTAAAGTATGTTATGTCTGTTATTATTGATCCAAATATAGTTTCAGTTATAATACTAGTTAGTTCATTTGAGATGATGAGGTAGAGTATATTGCCTTTAATATGGGTTGGTTCAATTATGTGTTGTTTCATTTATAATATTGCTAAATGATGGTGAATTAGGGTTGGTATTGAAATCTCCACTAATTATTAGATGTGTTTGTGTGTAATATTTATTAAATATATCTAATTTGGTTTCATGAAAAGAAGGTGATCTTCGAGATCTATAAAAAAGTATTAGTTTAAAGAGAAGGCTAGTTACGGTATTGTATATTGAATAAAGTTGATTATCAATTCTTTCTATTTTAGGAGTATAATATAATTGTGTATTATAGCAGCTACACCGACAGACCGAAAGGTCCTGGAATACTAATCTTTACAATGAGTCTTTAGTGTAACAGCTTTGAAAATTGTTAATGAATAATTAGATAACTATGTCTTTAGTAAGATATATAATTTCTATATTATCGTTAAGTATTATTGTATTAATAAGTTCAGGTTTATTATTTAACGATTGGGTATTGAGTAGTGACAACTTTATTGTTTTGATTTCTGTTGGTTTAGTAAGTAAGTATTATTTGTAAATATTACATTTGTTTTTCAGAATGTTTGTGCGTTTATGAATTACAAATTCTCATCTATTGTGTTAATACTGGATGAAGAGTACTGTAATCTGAAGGTGATTGATATATATTTTAGATAGCAGATAGTTAATTTGAATGGTGTGCGATATTACAGTGTTTATTACATAATTAAGTTTGTTATCCGATGCAATTGTAGTAATATAATAATTATAATAATACTAATAATAATACTAATACTGATACTAATACTAATACTAATACTAATACTAATACTAATACTAATACTAATACTAATACTAATACTAATACTAATACTGATACTGATACTAATACTAATACTAATACTAATACTAATACTAATACTAATACTAATACTGATACTGATACTAATACTAATACTAATACTAATACTAATACTAATACTGATACTAATACTAATACTAATACTAATACTAATACTAATACTAATACTAATACTAATACTAATACTAATATCAATACTAATACTAATACTAATACTAATAATAATACTAATACTAATACTAATACTAATACTAATACTAATACTAATACTAATACTAATACTAATACTAATACTAATACTAATACTAATACTAATACTAATAATAATACTAATACTAATACTAATACTAATACTAATACTAATACTAATACTAATACTAATACTTATACTAATACTAATACTAATACTAATACTAATACTAATACTAATACTAATACTAATACTAATACTAATATCAATACTAATACTAATACTAATAATAATACTAATAATAATACTAATACTAATAATAATACTAATACTAATAATAATACTAATACTAATACTAATACTAATACTAATACTAATACTAATACTAATACTAATACTAATACTAATACTAATACTAATACTAATAATAATACTAATACTAATACTAATACTAATACTAATACTAATACTAATACTAATACTAATACTAATACTAATACTAATAATAATACTAATACTAATACTAATACTAATACTAATACTAATACTAATACTAATACTAATACTAATACTAATACTAATACTAATACTAATACTAATACTAATACTAATACTAATACTAATACTAATACTAATACTAATACTAATACTAATACTAATACTAATAATAATACTAATACTAATACTAATACTAATACTAATACTAATACTAATACTAATACTAATACTAATACTAATACTAATACTAATACTAATACTAATACTAATACTAATACTAATACTAATACTAATACTAATACTAATACTAATACTAATACTAATACTAATACTAATACTAATACTAATACTAATACTAATACTAATACTAATACTAATACTAATACTAATACTAATACTAGTGCTCAAACCCAAACCCAAACCAAAATAAATTAAATTTACTTATTCTAATTAAGTATTACATATTATAATTATCGTAAGTATGCATAATAATAAATTAAAAGATATTTCAGAAACTATACATAGGATAATTAAATGGATAAATTAGACACCAATAAATAATAAATTAGTTCTCGGTAAATTTACGTTGAATCAATTTAAATATCAATTCTTTAAAAAAGTAAAGAACAAGAATGAAACTCATTTGAAATGCCATTTTGGTTTATCATATACTATAGTTTATTCTATATTTATATATAGAATTCATCTCAATCGATTTTATTTTCTCAGTTGATATATTTGAGATGAAATTGGTCATTAGACAAATAAATATTATGATATACGCATTTATAAATGATAATTGTTTCTATATATACTTTATTTTCTTTTATTATATTACGGTGAAGAATAGTATTTATATTATACGTGTAATTTAATAAAATTTAAAAGTACTATTAAATAAAAAATAAAAATAATATTTAAACTAATTAAATTAAAAATAATAATATTAATTTAAATGTATATATTTAAATACATAACATTATAGATGTGTATTATTTTATTAGATGTATATATTTAATTATAAATATATAACATCATATATATACTTAAACCATAAACAATAACAATCGCAATATAAGTTATGTTATAGAAGAACATATGAATATATACTAATTAGTATAAATAGCAGCTATAAATAAATAATTATGTTATGTATATATTTTATAATTCGGTATTTCTATCCTTTTAAGTGTAACATATAAATATTATTATATCACATAGAACATAAATTATGCAATTACGGGATGAATATATATATCAGTATTCAGGATTTTGAATAAAAATTTTACTAGACGTGTTAAAACCATACAATCAACGTGCATGATTGATGTCGTCTCGTTTTTATTTGGTTGTACTTACATTATGTATTTGCGGTTAACAATATGAATATATGAAATAAAGGATTAATTTACTATGCGGCTCGTAAAAGAGGAACTGATTTACCATTTACCTAAATATAGATTCGTATACGAATTCTGTACGAATTCTGTATACAGACCTACACAAATAATTATTTAATTATAGTGGTAATTATGAATAATATAATATTTCTATAATATAACTAAGGGCGTTTTAGGGCGTTTTTGCACAGCACTAATCTGGTCTCAAAATACAGATCTGGTCCATAAATATGCGATCTGGTCCCTAAGCTACGACCTCCTTTTAAGATATATCCTATAGGACCAAAAGTAGTCCCAAACACTCGAAAAAAACGGTCGTACTTTTTCACCGGGTAAATACAAATCTAGTCCTTAAAAGGACTAGATTTGTATTTACCCGGTGAAAAAGTACACCCTACAAAGATAATAATGATAAAATTGAAAACATCCACTTTAAAAAACATCCACTTAAAAAAATATCCACTTTAAAGCATGTCCGGTATTACAATTTTTACATTAAATGAAACATTAGCACTAATAGAAAACTGGCATAAGCTGGTAATAGAGAATAGATTAGATAAAAGTCTAAATTAAAATCTATTGCTATGTTCGTGTTAGCAGAACACAGAACAAAGGGGGTATGAAAGATATGTTGATCAAATTAAAAGAAAAATCAAGCGACTGAAAAATAAAAAATATAAATAAATTATATAATAAATATAAACATAAATTATTTTAATAATTATTCACTGATCAGGTTAAAATACTGAATATAATATTAGTTTATTGTATATGAAAAATTATAAATATTATTTATTTATTAAAAAAATTTATTAACATTATTTTGAATATGGATATGAATATGAATTTGTATATTTATAGATGCTATTAATTTATTAATGATATTTATTATAAATTCTATTTAATATATTTCTTATAATATGGATAAAGAGTTATGTAATTTCAATTGTATAGATGATAGATAACAACAACACATAATGGAGGGAATCGATATCATGCCCATTTGAGGTTTAAATGGGGTTCCTGAGGGGAAGAAATATAATAGTCCTCCCATATATAGTCGATTGTTAGTATTTATAATTATTATGTAAATAAGTATATTATATTGATCAATGTATTTAAATACAATTCATTTAAAATATTATATCAATTTCACTGATATTATGTATTAATAATACAATTATAAATTAAATAATTAGTAATATATAATTACAATAATATAAATTCTTATTTTATAAACTATATTAACGTGTATTGACTCATAATATAATATATATTGTACTCCTTCCAGCTGGTGAAACTCACACTATACTAAAAGATATAGAAATTGCAGCTGAAATAATATATTGTTGGTATATTTATCAATAATAAAATTATAAATTAAATATTAAGGAATATAAATTCTTATTATTTAAACTATATAGAATTTGCAGAATAAGATATAGAAATTGCAGCTGATATAATATATTGTTGGTATATTTATCAATAATAAATTTTAAATTAAATATTAAGTAATATACATTCTATTATATAAACTAAATATTCTATTAAGGTATAATGATTCATAATTTAAGATATTTTGTACTCCTTTTAGCTGGTGATACTCATACTATCCCAGAAGAAATTCAATTATCAGCTGATATCATTGGAACAGACGTCACTGAAACAGTCTCCCAAATGCCTTCCTCATCCCGTACTCTAATACTTCCTTCATCTCCCCAAACATCTTCGTCCAATGACATTCTTTCATCAATTTCCTCATTTTCTCGCAAAAGAATAAATAAAAATGAAGAAATTTTTGTAAGATTAAGAAAATGTGGTAAGAATCTGATAGATTAATAATAAAATAGATAAAAGAGGGAAGACAAAAAATTGAAGAAAAGATTGAAAAAAATCCATTGCATTCAATAATCTTACCAAAAAGAACTCCTTTATATTATGAGACAAATTGTAAATAAATAAATTGTAAGTATATATAATTTATTTACTGATTACATAATACATCACAGATAAGTATGTAGGCCTCTCCATTTTTACTAATATCTTCGCGATTCAATTGAACCTGATTTTGATATATTTCCATATTTTCATCCCATGCTAATGCAGTAGCAATTCAATTCTTCACATAAATTGTGTAAAATGAAACAGGTTTGTATTATTTGTATCATGTTCTTCAAAAGGGTACCGCAACGCTTACAGCGGATTCTCCAACTGCATTTCAACTTTTCGAATGAACGTTCAATAACCATTCTTGTTGATGATAATTTTGTATTAAATATCTTTTGCTTGGATGTTGCTGTCACATCGGGGTAAGATTTCACTAGCTAGCTTATTAATGGGTATTCTGGAACGCCAACAATATGAGGTTGAACAACTCTACCATATATGTATTTGCTAAGCTGAAACATATTATGTTGTCAAATGTAAGAAAATCATATTTAATCATAAAGTAATTTTCAAAACAAAGTGATAATAACCCTGCTATCAAATATATTTCCTGATTCGCCTTTTGAAAATAGCGATGATTGACTGAGCATTTTTCATCGTGCACCTTTCCTGGCCTGCCTCTAACGGCATCTATAAACCTAAAATATGTTCCATATTACAATTTGTATATTACAATAACAACTATAATGCATTACTTTATTAACTTACTTTAACTTCTTTTTAAATTCTAGAAACAACAATTGTTTTGTTGTTCATCAGTGTTAATATTATGCTCTCAATGCTCTCAATATTACCTCAAATCTGCATCGTAGACAACTTGCACATTTAGTGAATATTTTCACTTTCGATTATAATAATCAGCAGTAGATTCGCTTTGAGCAATGATTTCAATGTGTTCCATCAATTGCGCCTGCCTGTGACCGAAGCGAGAACATTGATCTATGTTATGCTTTTGTCTTTAGAAATCTGGTAGAACACAATGCAAACACAATGCATTCTTTGCTCATCTCTTTAGTTAAGGCTTGACAAAACTAATTAGGATAATTTTAATTGTTGTAATTTAATACTGACAATAAAAAATTATCTTATAATTACTTATCGTTATTTTAAGGTAAATTAAGCTTTTGCAGACATGTGGAGTAGATGCACCAAATAAATTTCCAATTGTGCGTAAAGTTGCATTAGTTGCCAATCTATATAATGACATCTGAAAAAAAAGACATGTATATTTATAAATAACAATAGAATAAAATATATTTGTAAGACTAAATAAACATAGCGGTAAAAATAGTTTTAAAAAAAAAACATACCCAATTTGAATGTCCATGCAGCCTGGTGCATATTGTTATTCTGTCGCTCTATAGATGTTAAGCTCATGTTAAGCTATAGCTTAACATGCAACCTTTAGCTCAATAAAAAATACCTCTCTAGAAACTCTAAAAAGAATTATATATATATATATATATATATATATATATATATATATTACTTATCAAAGCTAAACAT
>OZ038318.1:8578331-8625885 GCA_964035775.1 Osedax frankpressi
AATGTACAGTTTACAATGTACAGTGTACAATGTACAGTGTACAATGTACAGTGTACAATGTACAGTGTACAATGTACAGTGTACAATGTACAGTGTACAATGTACAGTGTACAATGTACAGTGTACAATGTACAGTGTACAATGTACAGTGTACAATGTACAGTGTACAATGTACAGTGTACAATGTACAGTGTACAATGTACAGTGTACAATGTACAGTGTACAATGTACAGTGTACAATGTACAGTGTACAATGTACAGTGTACAATGTACAGTGTACAATGTACAGTGTACAATGTACAGTGTACAATGTACAGTGTACAATGTACAGTGTACAATGTACAGTGTACAATGTACAGTGTACAATGTACAGTGTACAATGTACAGTGTACAATGTACAGTGTACAGTGTACAATGTACAGTGTATATCACAATTTGATAAACGAAATAAAGTGAGTTAGATCGTGAGTCGATTATAAATATATAAATAAATAATGAATGCTTATTAATGGGATGATGAATCTTATATCCTAAGTTATAATGATAATAGTTGCTGATAAGTAACACGTATCTAATAATACCTTATTATATCTAAAATATTAATGTCGTTATAAATGTATAAAAACAAACTGCTAATCAGCTAGTTTGAATAAATATTTACCATAATGTTTTACCCAATGATCAAATCATTTTAAATATATTAAATATAATCTGATATCATTTATTTTTAAATGATGTAATAAATGTATAGGTAAATGTTGGCTAATTACTAATTACTAATTTCACATTACTAACACATTATTAAATATTAATATGGTATTCTGTAGACCATTTTATTGAAATTGATTATATATTTTAGGTATATATATATCTTTTATTAGTTTTCGTAATATTCAAATATAACTTTCTTGAATCAGACGATGTCCGGTTGCATTGCTTTTGTAAATCGTATAGTTATTTGAATGCTTGTTATGTAGTTAATATGGATAATAATCTTTGAAGAGTTTTTTTGCCCTATAGGGCATATATATATATAATGAGATTTTTTTACACTCTATTGAGTGATCAATGTTGATTATCAGACAATGATCACTAATTGTTGCCCGATAAGCAAAATTCACCTTTTGTTTATATAGCGGATAGAGTGTTTTGTGTATTAATTACAGGGATGAGACGCTAATTTGACGGAGATGAGAAGGTAGTTGCTGAATATTATGATGGAATAACGGCAATTCGCGCATTGCAAGATAGAGTATGAACATGTATAAACTACACAGATCGATGTAATCATTCTAGTAAATCGTTGAATAGAATGTTCAGCGATTTTAACTAATAATATTGATAACAATAATTGTCTACCGGATCCAATTGGGTCCTGTCTTACCTGTCCTGACCTTACTCTTGTCCCTGTTTAATGTAATTTATGTATACAACATACAACCTATTTACGTGCGATATTGAATGTAATGTGATATATCTGTCAAATTGGCAATGAACCTTTCCAAATTAGATAAATCTCGCCCAATCCTTTGTTTGAATTAATAAATAGGATAATTTTATTACGTGAAATTATATTCATAGACGCGATGTCAAACTACAATTGAGCTAACACTACTTTAAAATATAACAAATATGGTTTGCTAGAAAAGCTAAAATCTTTATGTTCGCATATTTTATTACACATGCTGTTCTAAAACATATATTTGACTCTGTTAGAGTCTATTACTCAAACATATTAATTGATAAACTAAATATATTGTATAATATGTTACTAATAAGATATTTTTAAAAAATTTCTAAGTTATATAAAAATAGTTTTTAAAAAAGTCAACTTTATTGTGTTTGGTCAGTTTCGGTCTCGTGATCTCGTTTAACTAAATACTAATTTTACATGTAAATTATTATTTTTAATCATTAACTTAATTTTTCCAAACACCATGAGCACTAAATCTTCTTATAAGTATTGTTTTGTTCATAAGTGTAAAAATTCGACAAATAATCATCCTAAGATATTATTTTTAATATTCCCTTGGATACAAATATACGTTTAAAAGAACGTATTACTGCGAAGATCATTTTTGTGTTAGTAATATTTTACTATGATTAATGAGTAGTATAAATCGTGTAATATAAACTCACAAGATACTATAACAGAATAATAGTTATACAATTTTTAATTTATATATTTTAAAATTTGATTACTATACTGTTAATTAAAAAGATAAAATATATATATATATATATATATATGTGTATATATATATATATATATATTAATAACATATAAGCTATGTTTTGCACAAAGAAATTACAATATAATCATTAAAAACGAATCGAAATAAAAAATCGTCAATAATGAGTAATTAAAATGAAGTTTATATTGTATTTTTAATAATTTTTATATAAAATAATATAATATATACCCTATAATAATATATTCTATTATAATAAACCAGATAATAAATTAACCAGAAACAAAAATTATGAGATTTTATATCTTTATTATTAAATATACATTATATTACACGACGTTTAATTTGTTTAATTTTTCCGTTGGCCTAGAATATATTCAATTTACGATGAGCTTTCACTTTCCTCTGTGATACATTTAATATTAAATTAAATTATTAAGTTACTTTAATATTAATATGTAATATTTTAATATTAATAAGTTGTATTCTAACAAATAACATATATGTTATTTGTTATTCGTAACATATAAATATATTTATTACATTTATATCATGATTCAGTTTCATCTATCTTGACACATAATTAATATTTAATGATAAAGATATGATGCAGAATATTATATTTAGTGACTGCATTGAAGAGTATCAGAAATTTTATTTGCAATAGTATTTCAATAAGTTATAATTCTAACTAATGACATATTTCTTAGGATATACATTTGATTTGTTACTAATGTGTGTGCAAACTTTTTATTAAAGTAACACACCTACATGGTATATCATCTAGTTCGATGGCATTGGACATGAGATATTTTACATCGTTAATTTGATCTATAGAGGCGATATATCATCGCGATCAGCTTTTTCATAAAGAAAATATTACAATTGTTCTTGTCCAATTCCTTTAAACCGCAGCATCTATTTAGAATAATTTGACCAATGAATGAATGTGATTAAAATAAAATATGTAAACTTTTTCCAGTAACATGTTAACAACGTTACAAATTTTCAGTACTTCATCTATTCAGAAACGCTACAAGATGTTTACGTGTTCCTGCACTACCGATGCTACTTAAACATTGAGCCTTTATTATACGGATCCCCGGATGGTTGGCGAGTGCGAGGAGTAGCTAAGAGATACATAATGAGGAACAATGAGATATAGAATAAGAATAAAAAACAATCGTAGTTATAACTCTTATAAGATATTATAAATGTCTATATTTTAAAATATAACTATAACACTATAATTAATTGTTAACCTGGTGTTCCGTAACAAAAGAAGTATGATCAGTACATTGTTGTTGTTCAAACTTAATGTATACCTTCCCTATCATATCATCTCCACGTAATGAATTTGAAGAAATTCTGTAGAATTTCTCATTATAATTTAATAATATATTATGTATACATGCAGAATGTGTCATATTTTAATTAT
Organism: Osedax frankpressi; assembly: GCA_964035775.1. Classification (NCBI taxonomy): domain Eukaryota; kingdom Metazoa; phylum Annelida; class Polychaeta; order Sabellida; family Siboglinidae; genus Osedax; species Osedax frankpressi. The sequence continues at coordinate 8,581,962 of OZ038318.1, forward strand.
TATCTAATATTTAGTATTCATCAAATAAGTTTACGGGTATATGATTACATATATTAATCTCATAAAATATGGTTATTGATTTATGATTTATAAAATATTAAATTAATATTATATTAATTTTATAATATATGTATAATATATACCATATAATATTATTTGTTTTATATTGAAATAATATTTTCATAAAATATGTGTTTATATATTATACACTAATATTATATAAATAGCTTAGTGTAAGCTAGTATTACAACAAGAATGGTAAATTTAATAGCATATTCATGATATATATTATTATATGGTGTTTTTATATTCCGGGAATATATTATAATAATAAAATTAAATTTATTACAATATGTGTTCTGCCTATAGTAACCTAACGGTCTTCCATTACCTAAATTCCGTTTTAATATATCAACATTGCTGATGGATTATTAAAATGTTTTTCTAATATTAGGAGATTTCGATAGATCGGCTTTAAATATAATGATTTCATTTAAAATAAATACATGTTGCTAATGTTTTTGATGTCTCGTACATTTGATGTCTATTTCTAACAAAAGAAACATGTTCAAATAGGTCATACAATACTCTTTCCAGTCATATAATAATAAAATTCACCATATTTTGAGTTATAGACTCTATTGTTTGCTAGGTATATTTACAAAGAAAATAGTCTAGATGATATATCCCATGGTAATTGCTCAGCACACCCTCTTTTACCATTATCATTATCGTTATCATTATCATTATCATTATCATTATCATTATCATTATCATTATCATTATCATTATCATTATCATTATCATTATCATTATCATTATCATTATCATTGTAGTTATAGCAATAAAATGAAAACACTAAAACACTTTCTTATGCTAAATGTGTTAATTTTTTATATCTGCTACACATTTAGTTCATATTTGATATTGTGCATTGTTAAGTTAATAATCTGTATATTGTCTAGCCGACACACATACACACACGCACTTACACATACACACACGCACACACACACACGCATATACCCACATGCATACACATACACACACACACGCACACACACGCACACACACTCATACACATACATGCTCATTCGATCTCTAGCTCTTATACTGGTCGGACGTGTTTTCTTTACAATAGCCATTATTTCGTTTCTTAGTCAATTACATCACAATAGACTGTAACCTGTATTTGATTTTCAAATGCATTTACAAATTTCTGCTTATATAATGAATATCAGATATCTTAATCAGAACTAGCATTTTGTTGCGCATAATAACTTTACCATATACCTGGAATTTACCGGAGTTCTACAACGGTGCGGATTTAAGCTGGTTGTCGGTTACCCTCATCAAACCGTCACGATAACAGATTAGTGACTTTTTTACTTTTTTTCTCTCTTTTTTTTTTTTTATTCAAATCAATAAATGAACTAATCTTCACTAAAATACTCCTCCTAATACATCCATACCCGTACTGCTTGTTTTCCTAAAAAAAACCAGATACACCTGGATAAACGGAATCGATAGAATCCTTTGAATTTTACTCACATCAGACGATTATGGCTGGAAAATGCTATCACTGCAAGGAACCAACTGACCAGCCAGTCGATCAATTTCTAACTTGCACGAGCTGCAAGAAAACTATTCATAATGTATGTCTTCCTTTATGCAATGAGATTAGAAAAGCACTGGGTAATAACGGCACACCGTCTGCCCTAGTGATTTCTGTTATGCACTCTCCTTGCTTTTCATCTTCAGATCAACTACGGAACTGTCTTACTGACTTACATAACTGGCTGACAACAAATGACTTACTGCACTCTACTAAAACATAACTCATTAATATTTCCACTGCTAAATTAAATATAGAACCCGCATTCCCAAAAACGACATACCGATTAAATCATCTAACTCGACAAAATATCTTGGAATAAAATTTGACAACAAATTAAACTTTGACCAACACATTCTCTCACTGAAACAACTACTTACCATTTATACAACCTATATAAACTCCGACCTTACAAAAATAAAAACACTGCCACTTTACTTACACATTCGCTAATACTATCTCGACTAAACTATTGTAATACTTTACTTGCGGGACAGACTAAGACTACACTTAAAAGACTTGACGCAATTATTAACAGAAGTATCCGACTAATTTACAAACTCAAAAAATATGACTATACTACAAGCATTACGGATTTACAATTAAGACTAAACTGGATGGCAACTGCTAACTCCATATACTATGAATTACTAACCATATTAAAGAAAACCCTGACTTATGACCAATTATACAACTTAAGACAAGTACTAAATATGAAAGAAAACTACAGACAACTACTATCTTCTCACCTCATAATCCTCTCACTACCTCCCATGCCATTAAATTCGGTTGAAAACAAAAGTTTCCGCCACCTATAGGCTATAGCCCCAAACAAATGGAACCACCTTCCTAAAATACTATTATCCTCCACAGTCACTATTAACATGTTTAAGCGCAAGCTAAAAAGCTTCCTTCTTAGGTGAGACTAATCACCTCCACTATATTTTATTTTATAACAATTACACATACCTCGACACGCTACATTACTTTTATTTTTTATTTTATTATATCGTTAATTTTTATTCATATGGTTCCACATTGTAGAACATTTATTAATATATGTTCAATTCTTTGTGGTTAATAAATTCTTCACACACACACACACACACACATGTTCACATACACACACATACAAGCACACACATACGCACACACATACACGCACACATATACACCCACACCCACATACATGCACATGCACACACAAACACACACATACACACACACGCACGCATACACACACATACACATATGCACACACACATATATACACACATACACGCACGCACACACACATACACACATATATATACACACACACGCACACACACACATATTTACACATATACACACACGCTCCCACACACACACACACACACATACACATACACTCACACATATACACGCACACACACATGCACACACACACCCACACATACACACATACACACCCACACACGCACGCCCACGCACACACGCACACATACACACACGCGCGCACACATGCATACATACACATGCACACATATACACACACATACACACACGCACACACACATATACACACACGCTCCCACACACACACACTCACACACACACACATGCACACATGCACACAAACACATATATATACACATATACACACACGCACCCACCCACACACACACACACACACACACACATACACACACACATACGCACACACGCACACACACACACGCACACACACACATATGCACACACGCACACACACACACACATACACACACACACATACACACACACATACACACACACATACACACACACACACACACACACACACACACACACACACACACACACATATATATATATATATATATATATATATATATATATATATATATATATCTTTTATAAATAATAAGAACTTATCAATGTAATAATTAGTTAATGCATAACATATAATCTATAAAATCACGAATCATTTTAATTAAACATATTTGCATAATAGTTTATAATCTACGTATAAAATATAAATTATAATTCAAATTTAGGTAGATAAGTTCATTATTTCATAATATTTACATATTATCGAAATTATTAATTCTAAATCATTGATATATCAATTCTATAAATCAATATTTCGATATCAATGTTTCTTCTTTGAGATAAACAATTTCACATTTACAGGATCGGTCTTAACCATTCTACAAAAACTGATATCTCTATATTCATAGAGATATAGATGATGATACTATGGTATACCACGTAAAAAATTTTATATTTTTTATATTTCACGTAAAAAATTTTTACGGGTATACCCGTAAAAATTCTCGTTTAAAATTATCGGAATACACTTGTTATTAATCACATGATATATACACTGTAAATATACGGAGATCCTCTTACGTAATTACTTGTGAAACTATAGAATTCACGTGTCTTCTTTTATAAAAGAGTATCTAGTCATACTACGTTCTAGGTTACCCTTCCAGATATTGTAAGATAGCTTTGTTAATGCTTTCTCGTGTATATTTATCAACGCGGGTTATTTTTGAGATCTATGTTTTGACATAAAAATTCAATATAGTATTTTCAATAAATAATATAGTATATAAATTAAATATAGAAAATGTTAAGGTGGTAAATAATGATTAAAAAATAAAAAAGTATATTGAAATCAACTCAAATTTTAATAATATATTTAATACGATATTATGATGAAAATATTACAATGATAACATGATATAGCATTCTCCATTATTCAACTACTGTCCGTTTGATTCAATGAAGTCATATTGCGTACCGTTATGACATTAGTTGAGTACACCCGCTTATTAGTAATATAATTCTTTCTATTTAATAATATATTCTATTGGCCTAATAGACAATAGAAATAATAAAATTGTTAACAATATTACTGATCAATTATTCTATATATCTAAAACTCTATTAACACCACAACAGCGAATGCATCTACTAAAGTACCACTTACTCCCAAGTATTCTACATCAAATGGTATTTACCAATATAACGCTATCTTCGTTAAAAACAATTGACAGGCGTTTTCGATCTTTTGTTAGAAGATGGATACGTCTTCCAAAAGGTACAAACCTAACCGTATAACGGTACTGAATCTGGCACGTGGAATATATTCCACGCGCCAGATTCAGTCGGTAGCTTATCATTACCCCGACTATATCTATCAATACCAGTTTTACGACTAAATAGAATCAAATCTATAAAATCAAATGACGACCCACTGATAACATCGATGCAAAGTAATATAATAATGAAATGGGGTCAACCCAGATTCAGATAGTATGGTAGTTAGATTGTTATGTAGTTAGATAGTCGAGTAGTTAGATACTTAGGTAGTTATTTAGTTAGGTAGTTATGTAGTTAGATAGTTAGATAGTTATGTAGTTAGGTAGTATGATAGTCAGGCAGTTATATAGTTATTTAGTTAGATAGTTAGGTAGTTAGATAATTAGGTAGTTATGTAGTTAGGTAGTTAGGTAGTTAGATAGTTAGGCAGTTATGTAGTTAGATATTTAGGTAGTTAGATAGTTAGGTAGTTAGATAGTTAGGTAGTTATGTTGTTAGGTAGTTAGATAGTCAGTCTGTTAGATAGTTAGGCAGTCATGTAGTTAGATTGTCGAGTAGTTAGATAGTTAGGTAGTTATTTAGTTAGGTAGTTATCTAGTTAGATAGTTAGGTAGTTAGGTAGTTAGGTAGTATGATAGTCAGGCAGTTATATAGTTATTTAGTTAGATAGTTAGGTAGTTAGATAGTTAGGTAGTTATGTAGTTAGGTAGTTAGATAGTCAGTCTGTTAGATAGTTAGGCAGTCATGTAGTTAGATAGTCGAGTAGTTAGATAGTTAGGTAGTTAGGTAGTATGATAGTCAGGCAGTTATGTAGTTATGTAGTTAGGTAGTTAGGTAGTTAGATAGTTAGGTAGTTAGATAGTTAGGTAGTTAGGTTGTTAGATAGATATGTAGTTAGATATTTAGGTAGTTAGGCAGTTAGATAGTCAAGTAGTTAGATAGTTAGATAATCAGGTAGTTAGGTAGTTGTGTAGTTAGGCAGTCTGGTAGTGTGGTAGTTAGATAGTTATGTAGTTAGGTAGTTAGGTAGTTAGATTGTTAGGTAGTTAGATAGTTAGATGGTTATGTATTTAGGTAGTTATGTAGTTAGATAGTTAGGTAGTTATGTAGTTAGGTAGTTGGATAGTTATGTAGTTAAGTAGTTAGATATTTAGGTAGTTAGATAGTCATGTAGTTAGGTAGTTATGTAGTTAAATAGGCAGGTAGTTATGTAGTTAGGTAGTTAGATAGTTATGTAGTTATGTAGTTAGATATTTAGGTAGTTAGATAGTCATGTAGTTATGTAGTTATGTAGTTAGATAGGCAGGTAGGTAGGTAGTTATGTAGTTAGGCAGTTATGTAGTTAGATAGTTAGGTAGTCAGGTAATTATGTAGTTATATTGTCAGGTAGTTAAGTAGTTATGTAGTTAGATAGGCAGGTAGGCAGGTAGTTAGGCAGTCTGGTAGTGTGATAGTTAGATAGTTATGTAGTTAGGTAGTTAGATAGATATGTAGTTGGATATTTAGGTAGTTAGATAGTCAGGTAGTTAGGTAGTTATGTAGTTAGGCAGTTATGTAGTTAGATAGTTAGGTAGTCAGGTAATTATGTAGTTATATTGTCAGGTAGTTAAGTAGTTATGTAGTTAGATAGGCAGGTAGGCAGGTAATTATATAGTTATATAGTCAGGTAGTTAGGTAGTTATGTAGTTAGATAGGCAGGTAGGCAGGTAGTTAAGTAGTTAGTTAGTTGTATAGTCGTATAGCCGTTTATGTACAGCTTTAGTATTTGCTGAAATATTAAAGCTATTAAAGCTGTGAAAGTTCTATGAGAATTTCCTAGAGACGTGAAAATCGAAAAGAAAAAAGGCACATTTTCTTTAAGTTTATCTATGTCATATAAACATAGAATAAACTATGATTAGGATATATATAATATTATTTGGCAACTTTATGGACAATCTTATACAGGTAATGGAAACACTAATAGTTGACTTAACTAATTCTAGTAAACTCATTAGAAATATAAATATATTAAAGATATAACAATCGATTGTTATTTAATGAGTATTGATTAAATTAGTAACATAATTAATATTATTATTTCACTCAAAACATTTATTAATTTGACAGATAAATAAAAAGTAAATAAAGAAACTTATATCATATATACTCTACCATATTGCCATAAGGACCTGTTCTTATAAGATATACTATATGGTTTAATATGATAGAGTATATGGTATACTAAATTGTATATAATATACATATATGATATAGTGTTGTATATATTAAGATATCCTAGGATATGATATATGGTATAATCTATATAAATATGATATAGTAAATGATATATTTCTTATTTTTATTCATAAACAATAAATTAAAGAAATAATAAAAAAATAAATATTTAATTAAATCAATAATAAATAAAATATGAAATAATAAACATTAAAATTAAAAATAAATATTATACAGTTTAATAAATATCATTATTTTTTAATACAGATTATTAAATATTTCATACCCATAAAGTAAGTTATAAATTATTTATCTATAATAATACCTATAATATTACCTATAATAATAATAATAATACCTATAATAATGCACAATCTGTAATATTTAACCTGTATACAATAAAAATTATAATATTATTATAATTTTTACATTTTTTATAATTTTACAATATTATATTCTTATTAGAGATTTATTATACATTACATTTATTTTAACCTTACTATATACAAAAATACTAAAATAATAATTGGTATTATAATAATACTAAGTTATTTTATATATAATATAAGTACAATTATTTATTAAATGTTTATTTAACACATTCCATACTAATTTACAGCTAATAATGTCTTTCAACGGATCATCTAATCTAAATGCTAAAATAAGTATTTTGGATATCAGAAGCTCTAAAGAGACTTCACACACAACACGTGACACAGTCGCACCAATTGGGTACCCCATATGCCAAGGTAATGTTGCTTACGAAATACCTTCAGAATTTATAAACATGAAACTCCAGTATCCGATGGTAAATTCTCCTGGATTTAAAAACTATATTATGCAGATTCCATTTGAATATACACTTAGATTTGACGATCAACAGGATCCGAGGTATCTTAATGGTAATTATATGAATACATACGATTATTCAAAAAGCCTCGCTAACAAATATTTAGCGAGTAATAGAAGTGAAATAAAAGTAATGGAAGATAATTTCGAAAGATGTCAGTTTATTGAAAACAATGTTCAAAATATTGAAAATACTAAGGACAATACAGGATATATTAATGTTGACAATGGAGTTATCTATAAAGATATGCTAAAACAACGTCAACTTAATGAAAATAAACACGCGAAAAAAAGAATCGCAGATTTAAAGCAATATCCGTCGAATCAAACGCTCGGAGACTCACTTGAACATGTTCGTCGTACTAAACAACTCGGTCTACCTCAAATCAGTGCCGCCGCGGCTTGGAAAAAAGCAGGCCGCCCTGACAATGTTCCTAATAACAAGTAGCAGAATATACCATTGCATAACCTGGGCAGTGATTCTATACAGTTGAATGATGCAATCAAAACATTATTTGGTGTAATTATTCAGGATATTTTATTGAGGATAGATTAATACTTAATAAACACATTAACAAAACATATGTGTATATAATATATAATTATTAAACTTTATGTTTAGTAAATTGAATAGTAGTATCAAAATATTTAGTATCAAAATATATATAAATCTTATTTATATTTTGTTAATATATTTTTTATATTCATTAGGCTTTATCCATAGATTACAAAATGATTTCAAAGAATGTTATATTTTTTACAATAAATAAGTTAATATCGCATCAAAGTACTATTCATATATATATATATATATATATATATATATATATATATATATATTTATATATATATATATTTATATTTATACACTAATGATTAAATATATATATAAAGCTATATAATTATCATATTAAAGTACGATGAAGTAGCGATAAAGAAGAATATTCAATATACAATGTAATCCAGTTGACATTAGTAATAATATATGTATTGTACATAATGCTCTAAAGCTATAATTGCTTATGCTCTAATCATAAATTTTTAAAAATTAATAAACAAAGAATAAATCCAGTTTTCCTCTATTAATCATATCTATTATTTTCATATATTATGTATACCCGTAGGTTTTATTATTTAGTTATATCACTTATGAACATATTATACGACCAAATCTAAATACTTATGAAGTAATTATAAACTATAGAATTAATTAATTACATTTTGTTACAATTACGTATTTGTGAATATTTAATTTATTTTTAATCCTTTATTTTCTTTGCCCAGTCTTTAAAATAGTCTTTCATATAAGTTGTTTTACAAATGTATTTTATTGTTTTATTTATATTATTAAAATAAACAAATCATTTATTTAAATAACAATTTAAATAGGCAAGATTATCAGGCTTAGGCGATGTATAAACCATTACTAAAATATATCGTAAATAAATATGGTATGAATTATTAAATGAGTAACAACTCCGATGTTCAAATATAGTCATTTACGGTTTTCCATATTTTCACAGTAAACAATTGTGAACAAAACTTGGGTTAAATTGTACTTTTATGAGTAACTCAATGCAAGATCGTGTTAGTGAGTTTAAGCGCTAACACTATAGTGATAACTATACTAGATTTTAGAACAAATATATAAATGATAACCTATAAATATATATTAATTATCAAATTATCACTTTATTAAATTATTATGTTTAACATTAATAAATTTGACACAGCGTTATGGATGTATATAATATTATATACATGTCAAATAAAATAAAATTGTTATGCAAATTACAAATCCGGATATTCGGTATATAAATGTATATTTAGTAATAATTATTAATACGATAGACCATTTACTATGAGTATATTTAGAATAAACTTAAATATTATACGATAGAAAGTAGTGTTAACTACTTTCTATTATAATGTGTGTAATTTTATATAGTCATAATATGCACGGTAATTGAAATGTCCACTGTGAATAAAATTTAGTAAATAAAATGGTTTGTCATGTAATAATCTTATTTATATAAATATATATATATATGTATATATAAATATATATATATATATATATATATATACATATAATTATTTGTTATATCAAAATTATTGTATGCGTGGGTATGCAAGTGCTTAGATTATACGTATGCGAGATTATTAAAATCGTCAGATTTATATAAATTAATATTATCTATTTAACTAATTTTATAAGTATATTATTATCAAATAATTAAGTAAATTAAGTTATTAATCTAATAATATTATCCGTGTTTTATTTAATTTATAGAAATAATAATTGTAATATTAAAATAAAATATTTATAATACACCCCCGTATTTAAAAACGTTAATTTAATTTAGACAAATTCATATATTATTTAAAAATAGAGGGGTGAATATAAATTCTAACATGTATTTCATATGTATTTACATAGTAATATTAGGTTATTATCTTTCTTTTAATTGATGAAGATTAAATAAAATATAATATATAATTTATATAAATAAATGTAATTAAACTCCAGAAAATATTAATTATATATCCATATATTTAATGAATATTATTTTAATAAATATTGTTTTATTGAATAATGATATCCATTAATAACAGGTTATCTTGGGATGAATTTTACATATATAATATATATATATATATATATATATATATATATATATATATATATGTATATATATATATATATATATATATATATATATATATAGCATTTATATATATGTTTACTACTAGATATATACTTATGTTAGACGTATACTGGTATGATATCTATTAACTACATAGAATGGTGTGGCAATTAATTACCACAATTAACACATAATTGTAAAGCATTATGTTTAATATGATATAATAAATAATGATCACAGAACAGTGCTAAATGTCAATATATATATATATATATATATATATACATATATATATATATATATATATATATATATATATACATATATACATATATATATATATATATATATATATATATTCCCTTATAAGCAGCTTTCAATGAATATGTTCACATACTCAACATATATATAACTTTTTTTATTTTCATAATATACAAATATAGCTTTATTAAATCGGCGATACCAAGACATCGATGTAATTTTAGAGTTCATTTAAATTTAATTCTCCTTTATATATTAATACCAAAACCAAACCAAAAACTAATAATCGTATTATAAGTTATTTTTTTTAATATTCAACGATATAGATATTGATATATATATATATAATGTTATAAATTAATTATCAAACATAATTATCTCAGTATTTATGACTTATTCTATATATTTATTATATTAGTTATTACATTAAATATTACCAGTACATTAAACTAATTAAAGAAAACTATCCATCATCCATGTTTAATTATTTTAATTGCATATTTTATAAAATGATTTAATCCTAGATATATTCTTATATTTTAACAAAGTAAAATAATAATAAGCAATTACAACAAAGTTAAACTAGGCTCTTCACTAAGTATGTTTCTATCGCGATATATCCCGCTATGGCATGAATAGGAGACATAGACGGATCTCGTTTATTTATATGTTCGCTATCTGGTGGGAAGAGCTTGTTATTTTATTATAAGATGTATATTTTTATAAATAAATTTCGTAAATAAATATATATTGTATATATAGACAAATAACATTATTACTTATATTTTTAAAATATCAATTATATCCAAAAGAACTCGAAGCAATTTAAATGTATTCTTGCCAAACATAAATTTGGCATCTTCAGTATTAACTGACTTTGTATTTGGAGTGGTTTATTTATCTCATTTAAACTGATACTATATTGCTTTAAATATAGATAGCTAATATAATATTATCCTTAAATATATTACATAATCTATCTAGTAGATAATCACATTATTCTTCTGTTGCTGCCCATTTCAGAGATACTAGTTTCATTGCTATATAATCTCTATAATTCATAAAATTCTACCAACAATGCAATAACTTAATTATCCTGAGATAACTCTGCATCTGCTCCTTAGTTATTTTCACATATTGATCTAATAATCCTTTATTAAAAACTGGAAAACTAATAAATCCAATGATACTAATTTATCTTTTAGCGTCAGGAGGATTGTATTCTGACTCTCACTCCACATAAATATCACTACACCTTCTATTGGTGCAAAATTGTTTATAGTGAGTATATTTATATGGTAAATAACATTATAATAAATTTAGAGATATTATTTCTAATAAATACGCATATTAAACAATGATTTTATTTTATATTAGTATTCACTGATTTAAAGTAAATACTAAATTAATATCTTTACGATTTTCAATGTAACTTACAATGTTAATTATGGAAATATGTTTAATTAAATAGATAAATTAAAAAGAAGACATTTTCATTAAATTGTAATCATAATATGAATTCTGCTTTCTGAAATTGATTATTTTGCTCAGGTGGTATCTTATAATGAAATTAATATCGTATTAACCATTATTGATAATTATTTAAATATAGTTATTCAATAGTGTATATAATATATCAATAATTCTGACCAGTGGGGGTATTAATTTAAATGATATAGTAATAACTGGTAATAAATCAACTACTATTATATAGAGAGTTGTATACATCTGTAGATATTTATATATTATAATATTTAGTGATAAAATCATAAATTGGAAATAGTTTACATTTGATATCATCGAAACATATTTTGCAGATGATTCCCTCGCATTTGGAGGACATTTGCAGATAAATGAACCTATAGGTTCATATATATAGAAATATACTTTAATATATAGAGTTTACACAAGTTCCGCCGTTTTCACATATATGTTATATAGATATATAGCTATAGCTGAGGTCTGACGTCACATTCATTAAAATCTGTAATATATTGTATGAGTTTGCCTCTTAATATAGTGTCACTTAAGGCGAACACGTTAATACGTATGTTTTCTTATTCTTGCAAACGTCACACACTATCGACCCAGCGTCGCAATGTCTATAAAGGGCATATCACCTGCCACACATTTTAAATGTATTCCTTAAATAAACTTATACTTTTATGAAACACGAATGACAAATAAAATAGCATGATAAATAAATACAGTTATATACACATAATATGATTATAATCGCCGTTGTTATTACTAGGTTTATCTTAAATAACGGTACTTATTTCAAAAGTAGTATTATCCTAATTATTTTTCACTGTCTTCTGTAATCCAAATACTATGTATACATAATTATGATACTCTATAGAGTATCATAATTATAGTTAAAGCAATATACTGGAAATTCATTGTATATGTTATTGTTTCAGTATATATATATATATATATATTATTAAATAGTATAATTAACAAACTATATTAATATATTAATAATATATGTTTAGTTAAATATATTTTCCTTTTGTGAATTGCTTATATTACATTAATTATTAACTATAGTATTAAATAGTATAATTAACAAACTATATTAATAATATATGTTTAGTTAAATATATTTTCCTTTTGTGAATTGCTTATATAACATTCACTATTAACTATAGTATTACAGTATATTTGTAAACATATTTAGAATACGTTTTAGTTCTTTGAGGAGTCTAAACATATGTTTATTTTTACTTTATGTTATGTAACAAATACCTTTCTTTATATCAATATTTAGTTTATCGAATTAAAACGGGATATTTGATCATTTCTACTTATTATAATAAGTATACATGCAGTATTTGTATTTGTGTTTAATCAAATATGAAAGTATATATATATATATATATATATATATATATATATATATATATATTATTAGAACAATAATTATAATAAATTAACTATACATTTAAGCATTAAATAAACTAGGTTTTTAGTATAATATGTTTATATGTTTATATTATAATTTAAACTCTATATACTCAACACAACTACACAACTGCTTACATTAAGAATATAATTAATATTTAATTTGAACAATGTTTATAATATAAGATTTATAAATAGCACATTATTAAGTTATTAGTTATACAAGCGATACACACTAGTAAGATATATTAGATATATCATATATGTATTATTAAAATAAAAAGAAATATTTTTTAAAATTATATAGTTAATTATAAATTACAATGTCTCTGTAAACTCTTTACTTCCCGCGGATTTTTCAAAAGTATGCGTTATTTTCCCCAGTGATTTTTGTATTTATTAGAAATGTATACTATACTCACATAACATACTTTTACATTATCAAATAATAATAATAGATAATTATAAGTTATCATATTTTTAAAGAGAATTTACTTATATTTTTAATGAAATTCATATTTATGATGTGTAGTTAATTATTAATTAAATATTATTGATTAAATAAAAAATAATATATATATATTTTATACTGAATAACATAACTAATGTATATAATATTAATAAATTAACTATTTATACTTTTTTTAATACAATTATATAATACAATAGTCTAAATTTTATATGTTGATTTATTTAAAAATAATTGTTATTAAAAAAGTTACAATAATTTATATTTTGGAAATTATCAATATTATTTTTAAATTATTAGAATAATTAATACTATTAAAATAACTATTTACCAATATAAATATGCTATTATTAATGTTACAACTTGGGTTACACTTGAATAAGATATATTAATTAATATTATACAATTGTCATTATAATAATTATTTTAATTAATCAAATATATTTTATTAATTTTAAAAAATATTTTTTAAAAATTTTATTATAAAAAATTTACAATAATAATCTGTTGATTTGTTAAATATTGTATGCTAGTAGTAATACTAAAACTGAGTAATAGTAATACATGAATAATATATATTAATGAATATTATAATAATTATTTTAATTAATTAAATATATTTTATAGAATATTTTTAAAAAAATGTTATATTAAATTTAAAATAATTATCTATATATTTGTAAAATATTTTATTCTGATTTAATATATGCAAGTGAAATATAAAATATTTACAATATATCATGATACAATTTAAAACAATTAAAATAAACAACTGGTTGACAATCGAAACAATTATTGAAACAATGATCTCTTCCTCAACATTAAAGAGAGTGAACTAATTATCATTAGTATGACTAACTAAAATGAATCTCTCCCATCCATTTACATTAATAATACTATAATACTACCAAATAACTCGTCATAAAAAATAGGCTTACATTTTAACAATGAACTAAATTTCGACAAACGTATCAATTGTATAAACTACAACAACCCAACTATTTAATCTTAGTCAACTACGACAATACATAAATATCGCTACTGCTACTTTACAAACTCATTCATTAATAATCTCACGACTCCAATACTGTAACTCACAGTAAATAAAAATAAAACTTTTTGATAGAACTATTAATAGATCCATACGACTAATTTACCGATTTAACCGAAATGACTACTCAACTCGCATTGAATGAACTACGACTACGACTGAATTGGATGGCGACTACTGACTCTTAAAATACCTAATAAATCTCTTAAATACGAACAACCACGTGCACTTTGATAATCACTTAAACATTAAATCCAATAACATACGACTACGAACATCTGACCTCACCATATATGGTGAGGTACTCAAGTATACTTATTCTATAAATTACTAACTCTGTATACGGTAAAAAAAAAGATTGACCTAAATAACTTCTTATAAATAGAAATGACTTCTTGAAAAATTAGTATCTTCTACCATACCAACAAACAGTTTCAAGTGAAAGCTAAAAAGCGTCCTGCTTACTTGAAACTAATTAATACGATTCTTATTATTATCTTTTTTATCTTCACACAATATCGAAAATGTTATATTATTTTAATTGTTGTATTTCTAAATAAATACTTACATACACATACACACGAATTATATATATATATATATATATATATATATATATATATATATATATATATATATATACCATAATAAATATACCAGGGAGATCATGTCTGACTGTTGTAAGCTTAAGAGAAAATACGTATTCAAGTATTTGTAACGGCGCTATTTTAGTGCGTCAATCGACGCGGTGTGCGTGTCATTGTCCTATTCCACATCTGACGTATCGCTTATACATAACAATACAATATTTATACACAATTGTGTATAAATATTAATTGTACATTAATGTATACGTACTTTATATCCAAGTATTCTTGATTTATTTATTATCTGCCAGCCGATTCAATATTATATAAAATAACAATGTGTATATTGTATCATGAGACATACGAATATATCGCTATATAAATATAGGGTTGTAGTGCTCGGCTAAGCAATATATTGTTATCGTATTGTTTATCATTTATATTGTTTGTGAAGATAACAGGAGGAAGCGGAAATTGAGTAGAACCAAGAATTATATGAAATGAGGAATATCGAGCTGCAATCACTCGGAGTTAAGACAAAACGGCGATGGATTATGAAACTATAATTAAACCAGTTCACTGAAGTCGTATTCGATTAAAAGAAATAAAGGAGTAATGCTAATATATCGAGGTTTGTAAAATCGATACTCAAATATAATATACCATTAGAAGAATATGCATGAAACTAGGTAAAAGGTCAACTGGTATAGATTTAATTAATTATAATTATAAAAATTAGCTAAGATATTGAAAGAAAAATTAAATAGTTTAGATAAATGAAATAAATGAATTCTGGTATTGCAAGCGACTGTTGAATAATAACAATTCCAGAAAGAGAACAATAGATTAGAAATTTCTAGGGGGAAAATAAAAGTTAAGTAAAAATTTGCTGTCCTATTAGATTTAAGATAAATATTAAGAGGAGGTGATTTGATTTCATACCATTTTATTTATAACTTCGATATTTAAACTACTCATTAACTCATTAACGTTGATCCATAATGCCAATTATGGGTATGCATTGGCGGACATATTTTTCTTTACCAATCGACCAGCTTTTATGGCTTGTAAGTCATTCTCTGATACACCTATAGACCATTCTTTCTTTATAGGTAGAAACATGCTCTTGAATATGTAGCCTTGATCGTCATTATGGGAATTCCTGTAAACATGAATGTATATTTAAGAATCTATGAATTACAAGCCAACTATTATAATGTTCATAGAAATATTTATTCTACATATTATTTATTTGAATACGTCGTATATAAATTCTATAATTAACATTGGTGATTATAAAGATACAATAAATCAATATGTAAATTTATATATTTTATATAAATTTCACTTTTAGGCTGTATTCAAAAAAATTCATAAAATAGTATTCAAAAAAATTTAATTAAAATAATAATAATAGTAATAATAGTAATAATTGTAATAATTGTAATAATAGTAATAATAGTAATAATATTAATAAGGTAATAATAGTAATAATATTAAAAATAGTAATACTAGTAATAATATAAAACTATAATTAATATAATATCATTGAGCATAACATATATCAACTATTGTTATATATACAATATATATACTGACTTTCTTGAAATACTTATAATTGCATAAATCATCGAAAATCCAATAGACATCATGAATACTGAAACAAAAAAACAATTAATATTATTTTATGTAATATATATATATATATATATATATATATACCTACATATGTGTTTTTATAAATATCAATAGCATATTTCAGTATAAAGATTAATATAAATTCGGAAATCAATAAATTATATGGGTATCATTCAATTATTCAATACCATTATGTTTATGCATACAATTGAAATTAATACATCAATGTTTATAAATGTAAATATACAAATAAAAATGAGAAAATATACAAATAAAATCCATGTATTTATATGGGTATTGAACTGGGTGGGTAATTGTTATTTTTAGAGGTAATTTTACAATTATATTATGACAATTAGAATATAATAATATATATAATTAGTTAATATCGTTTATTACATACCAAAATATAAATCAGATGAATATAAGTTTTTAATTATTAACTAAATTAAAAGAGCAACGAATGAACTATTACTTATTAATGTTATGTAATCGATCCTATATATATCAATCTAATATTATTTGATCTAATATTACTTTATCTATTATTACTTTATTTATTATTACTTTATCTATTATTACTTTATCTATTATTACTTCACCAATATCCTCCTCCTCATCCATCACTAATATCACTGATGGAATAGACCTGAAAAAACCAATCACATCATATCTTATCTTTAGAAAACCAGAATGTAAGATGGCAACTTTATTCTAGATCCTTCTCCGCAGCTTCAACATTATTTTAAAAGTAACTTCCGCCATATTTAAGCAGCAATAGAGATTGCAAACAATTTAAACAACTAGATAGAAAGCATATCTAAATATTACTACCCGTTTAATATAATATATCTTATTAGTCATGCATCACATTATTATTAATTTCATTAATTTCAAAAGTGTTTAAACAAAATAAATTATAATAATACAAATCTCGTTTTATAAAACTATATATAGTTAGTTGTAGTTATTATTTACTAAACGTATTATAATCATTCTAAAATTGTGTTGTATGAATAAGGATTATTTTAATATTATGAATTATAATAAATATTATTATTTATTATTTAAGATCATTTTTATATATTTTTATAATATTATTATATTATTATTAATAATTAATTAAGTTTATTTTTAAGAAACAATGACCCATATAAAAATATATCAATGGTTTACATAACTAGTGATATTTATTTTAGATAATATTTGGAATTAATAATAATAATAATAATAATAATAATACGAATCTTCTATTATAAACTAAAATATCTATTAATATGTAAAGTCATTTATTTAATGTATTTATAAATGTAATATATATATATATATATATATATATATATATATATCAATAATAACCAAATATTAAGATAGTGTTATCGCTAAGAGAATATTCTGTGTATTTGATAAATGGATGTCAATATATATATATATATATATATATATATATATATATATATATATATATATAATAAAACATTATAAATGAATATTATAAATATAATGCAGTACACTTCTAAAATATAATTGTGTATAATAAACATATTTATTCAAATAGTGTTTCTTATTTAAAAAATATGTTTATGCATTTTTTGCATTAAACATACAATTTAAATGTTGTTTTTGTATATCAAGGTACGTGTTCATGATAAATAAATTTTAATATGTGTTCATCATAAATAAAGTACTGCTATACCATAACCTTAGGTACATTATTTAAATGACCTCGGGATTCCTTAATTTTATTTGCATTCAAGTCGAAATTTGTAAACTGTGAAACATACCAACTAGCGCATTGATGATATTACTTTATCTATTATTAATTTATCTATTATTACTTTATCTATTATTACTTTATCTATTATTACTTTATTTAATATTACTTTATTTATTATTACTATATCTATTATTACTTTATCTATTATTACTTTAACTAATTTTACTTTATCTATTATTACTTTATTTAATATTATTTTATTTATTATTACTTTATCTATTATTACTTTAACTAATTTTACTTTATCTAATATTACTTTATCTATTATTACTTTATCTATTATTACTTTATCTAATATTACTTTATCTATTATTACTTTATCTATTATTACTTTATCTATTATTACTTTATCTATTATTACTTTATCTATTATTACTTTATCTAATATTACTTTATCTATTATTACTTTATCTATTATTACTTTATCTATTATTACTTTATCTATTATTACTTTATCTATTATTACTTTATCTATTATTACTTTATCTATTATTACTTTAACTAATTTTACTTTATCTATTATTACTTTATCTATTATTACTTTATCTATTATTACTTTATCTATTATTACTTTAACTAATTTTACTTTATCTAATATTACTTTATCTAATATTACTTTATCTATTATTACTTTATCTATTATTACTTTATCTATTATTACTTTATCTATTATTACTTTATCTATTATTACTTTATCTATTATTACTTTATCTATTATTACTTTATCTATTATTACTTTAACTAATTTTACTTTATCTAATATTACTTTATCTAATATTACTTTATCTATTATTACTTTATCTATTATTACTTTATCTATTATTACTTTATCTATTATTACTTTATCTAATATTACTTTATATGTTATTACTTTATCTATTATTACTTTAACTAATTTTACTTTATCTAATATTACTTTATCTATTATTACTTTATGTAATATTACCCAAGAAAGGTAATCTTGGATATTACTTTAACTAACATTACTTTATCTATTATTACTTTATCTATTATTACTTTATCTATTATTACTTTATCTATTATTACTTTATCTATTATTACTTTATCTATTATTACTTTATCTATTATTACTTTATCTATTATTACTTTATCTATTATTACTTTATCTATTATTACTTTATCTATTATTACTTTATCTATTATTACTTTATCTATTATTACTTTATCTATTATTACTTTATCTATTATTACTTTATCTATTATTACTTTATCTATTATTACTTTATCTATTATTACTTTATCTATTATTACTTTATCTATTATTACTTTATCTATTATTACTTTATCTATTATTACTTTATCTATTATTACTTTATCTATTATTACTTTATCTATTATTACTTTATCTATTATTACTTTATCTATTATTACTTTATCTATTATTACTTTATCTATTATTATTTTATCTATTATAACTTTATGTAATATTAACTAACATTAATTTATTTAATATTACTTTATATATTATTACTTTAACTATTATTTCTTTATCTAATTTTACTTTATCTAATATTAATATATCTAATATTAATTTATCTATTATTACTTTATGTAATATTACCCAATAAAGGTAATCTTGGATATTACTTTATCTATTATTACTTTATCTATTATTACTTTATCTATTATTACTTTATCTATTATTAATTTATCTATTATTACTGTATCTAATATTACTTTATCTATTATTACTTTATCTATTATTACTTTATCTATTATTAATTTATCTATTATTACTGTATCTAATATTACTTTATCTATTATTACTTTATCTAATATTAATTTATAAATTATTACTTTATGTAATATTACCCAAGAAAGGTAATCTTGGATATTACTTTAACATTATTACTAACATTACCTTATCTATTATTACTTTATCTATTATTACTTTATTTATTATTACTTTATCAAATATTACTGTATCTATTATTACTTTATCTATTTTTACTTTATGTAATATTAACTAACATTTATTATTACTTGATCTATTATTACTTGATCTATTATTACTTGATCTATTATTACTTTATCTAGTATTAATTTATCTAATGTTACTTTATCTAATATTACTGTATCTAATATTACTGTATCTATTATTACTGTATCTAATATTACTTTATCTAATGTTACTTTATATATTATTACTTTATCTATTATTACTTTATTAATTATTATTGTATCTATTATTACTTTATCTATTAATATTTTATATATTATTATTTTATATATTATTAATTTATTTATCATTAATGTATCTATTAATTTATCTATTATTACTTTATCTATTATTACTTTACCTGTTATTACTTTATTCCCTTGCATAGAAATAAATATAAGGTATACCAGATACAAAATATCTGATTTATAATATCCAAGGATAATATCATCAATTTTTTAGTATATATTTTCGAGTCGATATTTAGTATATTATTAATATTATAATATATATTATATATACAATAAATATATAACTACACAACTATTTATATATATATATATATAAATCAACAAATAGGTAATGACCAGGTTCCAGTAATAGATTCATTAATATATAACAAACATAACTAATCAAGGCTTGTACATCTCAACATAGTTATGATAATAAAATAAATACATTATAACATTCAGAATTTACATTCAAAATCTCTGTTATGAATTGTCCTATCGCCCAGATAAAATTTCATTCATTATCTACAATATTAAATCCACTTTACTTTACTAAATCAACTTTTAAAGAAATTAAATCATTTCAAATTACCAATAATAAGACAATTACTTACAGATTACCTATGAGCCAATAGTATTCCTGACTATTTAAACACTTTAAATAATTATTTTATACCTAAGAAATGCAAATCCGCTATAAATAATTTAATATCTACGAATCAATATCACAATTACTAACAATATCATAAATATTGTAAAAAATACTTGCAAAATAAATTACAAATCACTTACTCGTGCATAACTAATGTAATACTGATGTAATAACTGATGTAATACTGATGTAATAACTGATGTAATAACTGATGTAATAACTAATGTAATAACTAATGTAATAACTAATGTAATAACTAATGTAATAACTAATGTAATAACTAATGTAATAACTAATGTAATAACTAATGTAATAACTAATGTAATAACTAATGTAATAACTGATGTAATAACTAATGTAATAACTAATGTAATAACTAATGTAATAACTAATGTAATAACTAATGTAATAATTGATGTAATAACTAATGTAATAACTAATGTAATAACTAATGTAATAACTAATGTAATAACTAATGTAATAACTAATGTAATAACTAATGTAATAACTAATGTAATAACTAATACAATAACTAATGTAATAACTAATGTAATAACTAATGTAATAACTAATGTAATAACTAATGTAATAACTAATGTAATAACTAATGTAATAACTAATGTAATAACTAATGTAATAACTAATGTAATAACTAATGTAATAACTAATGTAATAACTAATACAATAACTAATGTAATAACTAATGTAATAACTAATGTAATAACTAATGTAATAACTAATGTAATAACTAATGTAATAACTAATGTAATAACTAATGTAATAACTAATGTAATAACTAATGTAATAACTAATGTAATAACTAATGTAATAACTAATGTAATAACTAATGTAATAACTAATGTAATAACTAATGTAATAACTAATGTAATAACTAATGTAATAACTAATGTAATAACTAATGTAATAACTAATGTAATAACTAATGTAATAACTAATGTAATAACTAATGTAATAACTAATGTAATAACTAATGTAATAACTAATGTAATAACTAATGTAATAACTAATGTAATAACTAATGTAATAACTAATGTAATAACTAATGTAATAACTAATGTAATAACTAATGTAATAACTAATGTAATAACTAATGTAATAACTAATGTAATAACTAATGTAATAACTAATGTAATAACTAATGTAATAACTAATGTAATAACTAATGTAATAACTAATGTAATAACTAATGTAATAACTAATGTAATAACTAATGTAATAACTAATGTAATAACTAATGTAATAACTAATGTAATAACTAATGTAATAACTAATGTAATAAATAATGTAATAACTAATGTAATAACTAATGTAATAACTAATGTAATAACTAATGTAATAACTAATGTAATAACTAATGCAATAACTAATGTAATAACTAATGTAATAACTAATGTAATAACTAATGTAATAACTAATGTAATAACTAATGTAATAACTGATGTAATAACTAATGTAATAACTAATGTAATAACTAATGTAATAACTAATGTAATAACTAATGTAATAACTAATGTAATAACTAATGTAATAACTAATGTAATAACTAATGTAATAACTAATGTAATAACTAATGTAATAACTAATGTAATAACTAATGTAATAACTAATGTAATAACTAATGTAATAACTAATGTAATAACTAATGTAATAACTAATGTAATAACTAATGTAATAACTAATGTAATAACTAATGTAATAACTAATGTAATAACTAATGTAATAACTAATGTAATAACTAATGTAATAACTAATGTAATAACTAATGTAATAACTAATGTAATAATTAATGTAATAACTAATGTAATAACTGATGTAATAACTGATGTAATAACTAATGTAATAACTAATGTAATAACTAATGTAATAACTAATGTAATAACTAATGTAATACTGATGTAATAACTGATGTAATAACTAATGTAATAACTAATGTAATAACTAATGTAATACTGATGTAATAACTGATGTAATAACTAATGTAATAAATAATGTAATAACTAATGTAATAACTAATGTAATAACTAATGTAATACTGATGTAATAACTGATGTAATAACTAATGTAATAACTAATGTAATAACTAATGTAATAACTAATGTAATAACTAATGTAATAACTAATGTAATAACTAATGTAATAACTAATGTAATAACTAATGTAATAACTAATGTAATAACTAATGTAATAACTAATGTAATAACTAATGTAATAACTAATGTAATAACTAATGTAATAACTAATGTAATAACTAATGTAATAACTAATGTAATAACTAATGTAATAACTAATGTAATAACTAATGTAATAACTAATGTAATAACTAATGTAATAACTAATGTAATAACTAATGTAATAACTAATGTAATAACTAATGTAATAACTAATGTAATAACTAATGTAATAACTAATGTAATAACTAATGTAATAACTAATGTAATAACTGATGTAATAACTGATGTAATAACTAATGTAATAACTAATGTAATAACTAATGTAATAACTAATGTAATAACTAATGTAATACTGATGTAATAACTGATGTAATAACTAATGTAATAACTAATGTAATAACTAATGTAATAACTAATGTAATAACTAATGTAATAACTAATGTAATACTGATGTAATAACTGATGTAATAACTAATGTAATAAATAATGTAATAACTAATGTAATAACTAATGTAATAACTAATGTAATACTGATGTAATAACTAATGTAATAACTGATGTAATAACTAATGTAATAACTAATGTAATAACTAATGTAATAACTAATGTAATAACTAATGTAATACTGATGTAATAACTGATGTAATAACTGATGTAATAACTAATGTAATAACTAATGTAATAACTAATGTAATAACTAATGTAATAATAATGTAATAACTAATGTAATAACTAATGTAATAACTAATGTAATAACTAATGTAATAACTAATGTAATAACTAATGTAATAACTAATGTAATAACTAATGTAATAACTAATGTAATAACTAATGTAATAACTAATGTAATAACTAATGTAATAACTAATGTAATAACTAATGTAATAACTAATGTAATAACTAATGTAATAACTAATGTAATAACTAATGTAATAACTGATGTAATAACTAATGTAATAACTAATGTAATAACTAATGTAATACTGATGTAATAACTGATGTAATAACTAATGTAATAACTAATGTAATAACTAATGTAATAACTAATGTAATACTGATGTAATAACTGATGTAATAACTAATGTAATAACTAATGTAATAACTAATGTAATAACTAATGTAATAACTAATGTAATAACTAATGTAATAACTAATGTAATAACTAATGTAATAACTAATGTAATAACTAATGTAATAACTAATGTAATAACTAATGTAATAACTAATGTAATAACTAATGTAATAACTAATGTAATAACTAATGTAATAACTAATGTAATAACTAATGTAATAACTAATGTAATAACTAATGTAATAACTAATGTAATAACTAATGTAATAACTAATGTAATAACTAATGTAATAACTGATGTAATAACTGATGTAATAACTGATGTAATAACTGATGTAATAACTGATGTAATAACTAATGTAATAACTAATGTAATAACTAATGTAATAACTAATGTAATAACTAATGTAATAACTAATGTAATAACTAATGTAATACTAATGTAATAACTAATGTAATAACTAATGTAATAACTAATGTAATAACTAATGTAATAACTAATGTAATAACTAATGTAATAACTAATGTAATCCTGATGTAATAACTAATGTAATAACTAATGTAATAACTAATGTAATAACTAATGTAATAACTAATGTAATAACTAATGTAATAACTAATGTAATAACTAATGTAATAACTAATGTAATAACTAATGTAATAACTAATGTAATAACTAATGTAATAACTAATGTAATAACTAATGTAATAACTAATGTAATAACTAATGTAATAACTAATGTAATAACTAATGTAATAACTAATGTAATAACTAATGTAATAACTAATGTAATAACTAATGTAATAACTAATGTAATAACTAATGTAATAACTAATGTAATAACTAATGTAATAACTAATGTAATAACTAATGTAATAACTAATGTAATAACTAATGTAATAACTAATGTAATAACTAATGTAATAACTAATGTAATAACTAATGTAATAACTAATGTAATACTGATGTAATAACTGATGTAATAACTAATGTAATAACTAATGTAATAACTAATGTAATAACTAATGTAATAACTAATGTAATAACTGATGTAATACTAATGTAATAACTAATGTAATAACTAATGTAATAACTAATGTAATAACTAATGTAATAACTAATGTAATAACTAATGTAATAACTAATGTAATAACTAATGTAATAACTAATGTAATAACTAATGTAATAACTAATGTAATAACTAATGTAATAACTAATGTAATAACTAATGTAATAACTGATGTAATAACTGATGTAATAACTAATGTAATAACTAATGTAATAACTAATGTAATAACTAATGTAATAACTAATGTAATCCTGATGTAATAACTAATGTAATAACTAATGTAATAACTAATGTAATAACTAATGTAATAACTAATGTAATAACTAATGTAATAACTAATGTAATAACTAATGTAATAACTAATGTAATAAATAATGTAATAAATAATGTAATAACTAACGTAATAACTAACGTAATAACTAATGTAATAACTAATGTAATAACTAATGTAATAACTAATGTAATAACTAATGTAATAACTAATGTAATAACTAATGTAATAACTAATGTAATACTGATGTAATAACTGATGTAATAACTAATGTAATAACTAATGTAATAACTAATGTAATAACTAATGTAATACTGATGTAATAACTGATGTAATAACTAATGTAATAAATAATGTAATAACTAATGTAATAACTAATGTAATAACTAATGTAATACTGATGTAATAATTGATGTAATAACTAATGTAATAACTAATGTAATAACTAATGTAATAACTAATGTAATAACTAATGTAATAACTAATGTAATAACTAATGTAATAACTAATGTAATAACTAATGTAATAACTAATGTAATAACTAATGTAATAACTAATGTAATAACTAATGTAATAACTAATGTAATAACTAATGTAATAACTAATGTAATAACTAATGTAATAACTAATGTAATAACTAATGTAATAACTAATGTAATAACTAATGTAATAACTAATGTAATAACTAATGTAATAACTAATGTAATAACTAATGTAATAACTAATGTAATAACTAATGTAATAACTAATGTAATAACTAATGTAATAACTAATGTAATAACTAATGTAATAACTAATGTAATAACTAATGTAATAACTAATGTAATAACTAATGTAATAACTAATGTAATAACTAATGTAATAACTAATGTAATAACTAATGTAATAACTAATGTAATAACTAATGTAATAACTAATGTAATAACTAATGTAATAACTAATGTAATAACTAATGTAATAACTAATGTAATAACTAATGTAATAACTAATGTAATAACTAATGTAATAACTAATGTAATAACTAATGTAATAACTAATGTAATAACTAATGTAATAACTAATGTAATAACTAATGTAATAACTAATGTAATAACTAATGTAATAACTAATGTAATAACTAATGTAATAACTAATGTAATAACTAATGTAATAACTAATGTAATAACTAATATAATAACTAATGTAATAACTAATGTAATAACTAATGTAATAACTAATGTAATAACTAATGTAATAACTAATGTAATAACTAATGTAATAACTAATGTAATAACTAATGTAATAACTAATGTAATAACTAATGTAATAACTAATGTAATAACTAATGTAATAACTAATGTAATAACTAATGTAATAACTAATGTAATAACTAATGTAATACTAATGTAATAACTAATGTAATAACTAATGTAATAACTAATGTAATAACTAATGTAATAACTAATGTAATAACTAATGTAATAACTAATGTAATAACTAATGTAATAACTAATGTAATAACTAATGTAATAACTAATGTAATAACTAATGTAATAACTAATGTAATAACTAATGTAATAACTAATGTAATAACTAATGTAATAACTAATGTAATAACTAATGTAATAACTAATGTAATAACTGATGTAATAACTAATGTAATAACTGATGTAATAACTAATGTAATAACTGATGTAATAACTGATGTAATAACTGATGTAATAACTAATGTAATAACTGATGTAATAACTGATGTAATAACTAATGTAATAACTGATGTAATAACTAATGTAATAACTAATGTAATAACTAATGTAATAACTAATGTAATAACTAATGTAATAACTAATGTAATAACTAATGTAATAACTAATGTAATAACTAATGTAATAACTAATGTAATAACTAATGTAATAACTAATGTAATAACTGATGTAATAACTAATGTAATAACTGATGTAATAACTAATGTAATAACTGATGTAATAACTGATGTAATAACTGATGTAATAACTAATGTAATAACTGATGTAATAACTGATGTAATAACTAATGTAATAACTGATGTAATAACTAATGTAATAACTAATGTAATAACTAATGTAATAACTAATGTAATAACTAATGTAATAACTAATGTAATAACTAATGTAATAACTAATGTAATAACTAATGTAATAACTAATGTAATAACTAATGTAATAACTAATGTAATAACTGATGTAATAACTAATGTAATAACTGATGTAATAACTAATGTAATAACTAATGTAATAACTAATGTAATAACTAATGTAATAACTAATGTAATAACTAATGTAATAACTAATGCAATAACTATGTAATAACTAATGTAATAACTTATGTAATAACTAATGTAATAACTAATGCAATAACTAATGTAATACTAATGTAATAACTGATGTAATAACTAATGTAATAACTAATGTAATAACTAATGTAATAACTAATGTAATAACTAATGTAATAACTATGTAATAACTAATGTAATAACTAATGTAATAACTAATGTAATACTAATGTAATAACTAATGTAATAACTAATGTAATAACTAATGTAATAACTAATGTAATAACTAATGTAATAACTAATGTAATAACTAATGTACTTATTAGATTACTTATTTTATAATTTGACACAATGTAATACACAATATTTTACAAAGACTTACTTTACTGAACTTTACTGACTTTAATAAATAAGATTTTCATGTATTCCTTATTTTCTTATTAACATTTCTTTACTAAACAATTTATTTAACGCTACCCATGTTTAGAATGACACTTGGATGCAGATGATATTAATATATGTCACATATAAAATGTAATATATATATATATATATATATATTATATATATATATATATATATATATATATATATTATAATATAAATAGTATATAATATTATTAATATATTTATATATATATATATTAAATGATATTATAAAAAATCTATTTTCTTACTCAAAAAATAAATGTTTTGAATGTTAATATTAATTTAGCTTTGTTTAAAAAGGTTATAATGAAATGTGTTCTTTATTTATTTTCAACTAATGATATTATTTATCTTTTTTATTTTTGATTTATATTCAGAAATAAATGTCGTACATTTTGCGAGTACGCAAATTGTATTCAAATATTTATAATATATAAAATCAATGTGTGTAAAATATATATAATTTATGTACACATATGATATGAATATAACCTATGTGTGGAGTGTTTAACTCGTCTAAAATGTAAATAGAAAAATTAATCAAAAATATATTAGGCAAGGCACGCGATAATAACATAACAACAGACATGACACCAATTTGATGACCACAATCCGATTTCGAAATTGTATTCATTAAACGCGTCATTCAAAATCCACCGGAGGCCAGTAACGTACGGTCAGTAACGTTTAGCAGTTCGAGCGTTCCTACGTGGTCAGCTAACCTTTCCGGTAGTCGCCGCATTGTCTCCGCATAAAGGCGAGCGGTTCCGTCCTGTTCGCGTCGTCGGCGATGAAATCGGCGATGGTGAATCCGGCGCCTTCGTCTCTACGGTCGCAGGTCTCCGGCACCGGCGACACACGCAACGTCCCGCTAACCCTTACGACCGTTATCCAATTCAAACGGCAGTCGCAGTTGAACGCGTTGCCCGACAACGCGATGAAACTGAAATTGCGGGCGTCGGCGGCGGCGGCCGCGAAATCGCGTTCCAGCAAAGCGACGACGGCGTCGCGTGGCAACTCCGCCAAACGGTTGCCGGCCAACGACAGGAAAGCCAACGCGACCATGTGCGACCAATCGCCGTGCACTTCGGTGAGCCGATTGCCGGACAGGTCCAAGTGACGTAACGCCGCGTTCCGAGACAACAACTCGGCGTCCACGTAGGTCAACCTGTTGTCCGCCAGGTCGAGGCGCGCCAAACGGAGTACGCGGTGGAACGCCGTCGGCTCGACGTACGCGATCCGGTTGGCGCGCAGATTTATAACGGCGACGCGATTGCCGTCGGCGAAGGCGAATTCGTCGATGCGGGCGATTCGGGCGCGCGAGCAGTCGACGATCCAGGCACCGGCGGGCACGGAGTACGCCGTTATGGCGACTGCGTGTCGATGGCATTCGAACTGCGGGAACGATTGGGGTGGGTGGGGTGGGGTGGGGTGGGGTGGGGTGGGGTGGGGATGAAGTGGGGGTGAAGTGACGGGGTTCGCTGGAATTATAGTGGATACCGGGAAATTGGTAGCAACCTAGTTCTTTATAAATATTGTTTAAGTTGTCGCCAAACATACGTGTATAAATATATATATATATATATATATATATATATATATATATATATATATATGTGTGTGTGTGTGTATGTATGTATGTGTGTATGTGGGTATGTATGTGGCTGTGTATGTGTGTTTATGTACATATGTACGTATGTTGGTGTATGTATATACAGAGTTATACATTAATATTATCACGACGAACGTTATGTTTTAAATAATAATGAAAATAGTTTGAAATTGATATCAATATTATGTAACCTTGTGTAATTCGGTATTACCTAATTGACTGGCGAAATATCCGTTGACGACGAATAATAGATGATACAACACAGTAGTCATAATATATCTTATTAGAAATACGGATCACGAAAATTTAAATAATAGCATAATTGTAAAATAACATTTTAGTTTTTAATAATATAGAAAAACATTAAATTGTAAAAAAAACATTAGTTATAAATATAATAGTAATCAGTTTATAATAAAATAATTGATCTTTTTTTAAACTAATAATTTCATTAATAATCAATAATTGTAAATAAATACTCTTTATTTTGTATTGATAAATAATTATATATAGTTTATTATATAGATAATTATATATATTACATAGATACGTATATATATTATATAGATAATTATATAGTTTAGTGTGTAACTTTCAAACATTATTCTATAAATAACTATACCATTGGTAGAGTATATACATTTATTTTTATCTATTTAAAATAAAGTATAATAATCCTTCGTGTACAATTTAATTAAGATTCTTATAGTATAATATATATATATATATATATATATATATATATATATATATATATTTATTTAATATCATAGTTTAGTTACAATAATAGAGAATGAAAAATCACAACTTATATAAAAGTGACATTCTATTAGTAGCAACCATGAGTATAAATACAATAAAATAAAATAAAATAGAAAGTGATAACAAGAATAGAAAATTTAATTTTATTAAAAAAAATCTAAATAAAAACACTTAATCAAACAAATATAAATGAATTATAATGAGATAAAATGATAATACATAATCCAACATAAGAAACTATCTTCTAATTAGTCATTTGATAAATTAAAACCAATGTTATGTCAATTATATTATGCCAATTATATTATGTCAATTATGTTATGTCAATTATATTATGTCAATTATATTATGTCAATTATATTATGTCAATTATATTATGTCAATTATATTATGTCAATTATATTATGCCAATTATATTATGTCAATTATATTAGATGTCAATTATATTATGTCAATTATATTATGTCAATTATATTAGATGTCAATTATATTAGATGTCAATTATATTATGTCAATTATATAATGTCAATTATATTATGTCAATTATATTATGTCAATTATATAATGTCAATTATATTATGTCAATTATATAATGTCAATTATATTATGTCAATTATAGTATGTCAATTATATTATGTCAATTATATTATGTCAATTATAGTATGTCAATTATAGTATGTCAATTATATTATGTCAATTATATTATGTCAATTATATTATGTCAATTATATTATGTCAATTATATTATGTCAATTATATTATGTCAATTATATTATGTCAATTATATTATGTCAATTATATTATGTCAATTATATTATGTCAATTATATTATGTCAATTATATTATGTCAATTATATTATGTCAATTATATTATGTCAATTATATTATGTCAATTATATTATGTCAATTATATTATGTCAATTATATTATGTCAATTATATTATGTCAATTATATTATGTCAATTATATTATGTCAATTATATTATGTCAATTATATTAGGTGTCTCAACTTTAGTTTTTGTCACTGATTAGTTAAAAAAGAAGATAAATTAAAAATAGTGAATCATTTTGTTTTCGAAAATACGAGATTAGCGTCGTCAGCAATAAAATAGGTTTAAAATCATTTGATTTATTAGCTGGGTCATTAATATATAATACAAATATAATTAATATATATATTAAATACAATTAATATATAATAAAAACAATAACGACACTACATAAAATAGATTTCGTGTGGCCTTGAAGAACGCCATACGAAATAAAAGTATATGTTAATTTGATATCATTGAGAATTACATATTGGGTTATATAAGCTGGATAATTTGTAATTAGATTGAGGTCAGATTCTCTGATTCCATAATTTTTGATCAATTAGAATTATCTAAAGTATCAAAAACTTTTCGTAAATCAATTGATGCAATAGCACAATTATATTATATTATCAAATATTACTTATTAATTCTATTAGATCAGTTAATGTATATGTAATAGATATACATTTGCTAAGTCTATATTATACATTACTAATTATTTATTTTCTATTGAGAAAAGTCAAAAGTCTTATAATTATTTTGTATAATTATAATTATTTTGTCTAAAATGTACTAAATTTGTGGTATATATATATATATATATATATATATATATATATATATACATATACATATATTCAGCTAACTCAACTTTAATTATGTATTGCCCTCCATATTTATTTTAGTTACACATAATTTCGAAAAAAAGTAACTAAATGAGAAATTCAATTAATTATTCATTCATTAGAATAAATGTAATATGAATTATTGTCGCGCTCATTTGTACTGTTGCTAAATGTGCATGGGGTTCGTAATATAAACTATGTTCTTAGTAATTAGATACTACAAAATTATCATACAAAATTACATATATACCTGAAGATTAGTAATACATATTACAATTATTATTCCATGTAAAAGATTTCTGAAATTTTTTAATATATTATATATTTTATGAATTAAATTATATTCATATATGGGAGACACAATGTGCAATTCACACTGTGGGCGTATTTAGGGCATGTCAATTATAATATAAATGATAATATTTGATACACAGGTAAATTTCTACTTAGCATAATATATTATTTACTTGTATAATTTTAATATAATTATTTTAAAATTAGATTATTATTTTTAAAATAATTGTTCCAATTATGTCATGCATCCACTTGTATATATATATATATATATATATATATATATATATATTAATTATTCATATATGATTATAAATATATTATAAATATATAATAAATATATTATATATTATAAATACGTATCTAAATTCGAATTTGTTAGTAAGTAGATTTGTAATAAATATAATTAAAAACATAAAAATATCTGTTAAGTTTATTTCATCAGAGTATTTGGTGATGCCTATCATTCATGTTATTCGACTCTAATATGTATTACCAGTAAACTTATGCCACTTATTAGAGCATTTTGGAATATATTAACACATACTAACACATAGTAACACATTTTAGAACATATGCAATATAATAAATAACACTGGCACGTTTTAACACATTTCGGAACATTTTTTCCAAAAGGCTCAGTTTATAAATTACATTGGAACATATGCAATACACAAATTACACAATATATTAAATGGAATATTCAAGAACACTTTCAATACGATATTCCAAAGTTTACTAGATTACAAAATGGAAAATTATTTTTCATTGTAAATTTTAAAACTGATTGAATTTTTAAGGTCAATATATAAAAATGTAAATCAATTAGATTAATTGCTGATGATTGCTTGATATCAGTTATAATACTTAGGCTTAGAATATAAATTCGCTTTGTGTTTAAGGTATTTTTATTTATTATTATTATTGCTTATTCTATATCTTCAATTAACTCTACCTCTTTACCTTCTAATAACCCTACCTCTTTACCTTCTAATAACTCTACCTCTTTACCTTCTAATAACTCTACCTCTTTACCTTCTAATAACTCTACCTCTTTACCTTCTAATAACTCTACCTCTTTACCTTCTAATAACTCTACCTCTTTACCTTCTATTAACTCTACATCTTTACCTTCTAATAACTCTACCTCTTTACCTTCTAATAACTCTACCTCTTTACCTTCTAATAACTCTACCTCTTTACCTTCTAATAACTCTACCTCTTTACCTTCTAATAACTCTACCTCTTTACCTTCTAATAACTCTACCTCTTTACCTTCTAATAACTCTACCTCTTTACCTTCTAATAACTCTACCTCTTTACCTTCTAATAACTCTACCTCTTTACCTTCCATTAACTCTACCTCTTTACCTTCTAATAACTCTACCTCTTTACCTTCTAATAACTCTACCTCTTTACCTTCTAATAACTCTACCTCTTTACCTTCTAATAACTCTACCTCTTTACCTTCTAATAACTCTACCTCTTTACCTTCTAATAACTCTACCTCTTTACCTTCTAATAACTCTACCTCTTTACCTTCCATTAACTCTACCTCTTTACCTTCCATTAACTCTACCTCTTTACCTTCTAATAACTCTACCTCTTTACCTTCTAATAACTCTACCTCTTTACCTTCTAATAACTCTACCTCTTTACCTTCTAATAACTCTACCTCTTTACCTTCTAATAACTCTACCTCTTTACCTTCCATTAACTCTACCTCTTTACCTTCCATTAACTCTACCTCTTTACCTTCTAATAACTCTACCTCTTTACCTTCTAATAACTCTACCTCTTTACCTTCTAATAACTCTACCTCTTTACCTTCTAATAACTCTACCTCTTTACCTTCTAATAACTCTACCTCTTTACCTTCTATTAACTCTACCTCTTTACCTTCTAATAACTCTACCTCTTTACCTTCTAATAACTCTACCTCTTTACCTTCTAATAACTCTACCTCTTTACCTTCTAATAACTCTACCTCTTTACCTTCTAATAACTCTACCTGTTTACCTTCTAATAACTCTACCTCTTTACCTTCTAATAACTCTACCTCTTTACCTTCTAATAAATCTACCTCTTTACCTTCTAATAACTCTACCTCTTTACCTTCTAATAACTCTACCTCTTTACCTTCTAATAACTCTACCTCTTTACCTTCTAATAACTCTACCTCTTTACCTTCCATTAACTCTACCTCTTTACCTTCTAATAACTCTACCTCTTTACCTTCTAATAACTCTACATCTTTACCTTCTAATAACTCTACCTCTTTACCTTCTAATAACTCTACATCTTTACCTTCTAATAACTCTACCTCTTTACCTTCTAATAACTCTACCTCTTTACCTTCTAATAACTCTACCTCTTTACCTTCCATTAACTCTACCTCTTTACCTTCTAATAACTCTACCTCTTTACCTTCTAATAATTCAACCTCTTTACCTTCTAATAACTCTACCTCTTTACCTTCTAATAACTCTACCTCTTTACCTTCTAATAACTCTACCTCTTTACCTTCCATTAACTCTACATCTTTACCTTCCATTAACTCTACCTCTTTACCTTCTAATAACTCTACCTCTTTACCTTCTAATAACTCTACCTCTTTACCTTCTAATAACTCTACCTCTTTACCTTCCATTAACTCTACCTCTTTACCTTCCATTAACTCTACCTCTTTACCTTCTAATAACTCTACCTCTTTACCTTCTAATAACTCTACCTCTTTACCTTCCATTAACTCTACCTCTTTACCTTCTAATAACTCTACCTCTTTACCTTCTAATAACTCTACCTCTTTACCTTCCATTAACTCTACCTCTTTATCTTCTAATAACTCTACCTCTTTACCTTCTAATAACTCTACCTCTTTACCTTCTAATAACTCTACCTCTTTACCTTCTAATAACTCTACCTCTTTACCTTCTAATAACTCTACCTCTTTACCTTCTAATAACTCTACCTCTTTACCTTCTAGTAACTCTACCTCTTTACCTTCTAATAACTCTACCTCTTTAACTTCTAATAACTCTACCTCTTTACCTTCTAATAACTCTACCTCTTTACCTTCTAATAATTCTACCTCTTTACCTTCTAATAACTCTACCTCTTTATCTTCTAATAACTCTACCTCTTTACCTTCTAATAACTCTACCTCTTTACCTTCTAATAACTCTACCTCTTTACCTTCTAATAACTCTACCTCTTTACCTTCTAATAACTCTACCTCTTTACCTTCTAATAACTCTACCTCTTTACCTTCTAATAACTCTACCTCTTTACCTTCTAATAACTCTACCTCTTTACCTTCTAATAACTCTACCTCTTTATCTTCTAATAACTCTACCTCTTTACCTTCTAATAACTCTACCTCTTTACCTTCTAATAACTCTACCTCTTTACCTTCCATTAACTCTACCTCTTTACCTTCTAATAACTCTACCTCTTTACCTTCTAATAACTCTACCTCTTTACCTTCTAATAACTCTACCTCTTTACCTTCTAATAACTCTACCTCTTTACCTTCTAATAACTCTACCTCTTTATCTTCTAATAACTCTACCTCTTTACCTTCTAATAACTCTACCTCTTTACCTTCTAATAACTCTACCTCTTTACCTTCCATTAACTCTACCTCTTTACCTTCTAATAACTCTACCTCTTTACCTTCTAATAACTCTACCTCTTTACCTTCTAATAATTCTACCTCTTTACCTTCTAATAACTCTACCTCTTTAACTTCTAATAACTCTACCTCTTTACCTTCTAATAACTCTACCTCTTTACCTTCTAATAACTCTACCTCTTTACCTTCTAATAACTCTACCTCTTTACCTTCTAATAATTCTACCTCTTTACCTTCTAATAATTCTACCTCTTTACCTTCTAATAACTCTACCTCTTTACCTTCCATTAACTCTACCTCTTTACCTTCTAATAACTCTACCTCTTTACCTTCTAATAACTCTACCTCTTTACCTTCTAATAACTCTACCTCTTTACCTTCTAATAACTCTACCTCTTTACCTTCTAATAACTCTACCTCTTTACCTTCTAATAACTCTACCTATTTAACTTCTAATAACTCTACCTCTTTACCTTCTAATAACTCTACCTCTTTACCTTCTATTAACTCTACCTCTTTACCTTCTAATAACTCTACCTCTTTACCTTCTAATAACTCTACCTCTTTACCTTCTAATAACTCTACCTCTTTACCTTCTAATAACTCTACCTCTTTACCTTCTAATAACTCTACCTCTTTACCTTCCATTAACTCTACCTCTTTACCTTCTAATAACTCTACCTCTTTACCTTCTAATAACTCTACCTCTTTACCTTCTAATAACTCTACCTCTTTACCTTCTAATAACTCTACCTATTTACCTTCTAATAACTCTACCTCTTTACCTTCTAATAACTCTACCTCTTTACCTTCTAATAACTCTACCTCTTTACCTTCTAATAACTCTACCTCTTTACCTTCTAATAACTCTACCTCTTTACCTTCTAATAACTCTACCTCTTTACCTTCTAATAACTCTACCTCTTTACCTTCTAATAACTCTACCTCTTTACCTTCTAATAACTCTACCTCTTTACCTTCTAATAACTCTACCTATTTACCTTCTAATAACTCTACCTCTTTACCTTCTAATAATTCTACCTCTTTACCTTCTAATAATTCTACCTCTTTACCTTCTAATAACTCTACCTCTTTACCTTCTAATAACTCTACCTATTTACCTTCTAATAACTCTACCTTTTTACCTTCTAATAACTCTACCTCTTTACCTTCTAATAACTCTACCTCTTTACCTTCTAATAACTCTACCTCTTTACCTTCTAATAACTCTACCTCTTTACCTTCTAATAACTCTACCTCTTTACCTTCTAATAACTCTAACTCTTTACCTTCTAATAACTCTACCTCTTTACCTTCTAATAACTCTAACTCTTTACCTTCTAATAACTCTACCTCTTTACCTTCTAATAACTCTACCTCTTT
This sequence comes from Osedax frankpressi, assembly GCA_964035775.1. Taxonomy (NCBI): domain Eukaryota; kingdom Metazoa; phylum Annelida; class Polychaeta; order Sabellida; family Siboglinidae; genus Osedax; species Osedax frankpressi. The sequence goes on from OZ038318.1 coordinate 8,620,585, forward strand.
ACCTTCTAATAACTCTACCTCTTTACCTTCTAATAACTCTAACTCTTTACCTTCTAATAACTCTACCTCTTTACCTTCTAATAACTCTACCTCTTTACCTTCTAATAACTCTACCTCTTTATCTTCTAATAACTCTACCTCTTTACCTTCTAATAACTCTACCTCTTTACCTTCCATTAACTCTACCTCTTTACCTTCCATTAACTCTACCTCTTTACCTTCCATTAACTCTACCTCTTTACCTTCTAATAACTCTACCTCTTTACCTTCTAATAACTCTACCTCTTTACCTTCTAATAACTCTACCTCTTTACCTTCCATTAACTCTACCTCTTTACCTTCTAATAACTCTACCTCTTTACCTTCTAATAACTCTACCTCTTTACCTTCTAATAACTCTACCTCTTTATCTTCTAATAACTCTACCTCTTTACCTTCTAATAACTCTACCTCTTTACCTTCTAATAACTCTACCTCTTTACCTTCTAATAACTCTACCTCTTTACCTTCTAATAACTCTACCTCTTTACCTTCTAATAACTCTACCTCTTTACCTTCCATTAACTCTACCTCTTTACCTTCTAATAACTCTACCTCTTTACCTTCTAATAACTCTACCTCTTTACCTTCTAATAACTCTACCTCTTTACCTTCTAATAACTCTACCTCTTTACCTTCTAATAACTCTACCTCTTTACCTTCCATTAACTCTACCTCTTTACCTTCCATTAACTCTACCTCTTTACCTTCTAATAACTCTACCTCTTTACCTTCTATTAACTCTACCTCTTTACCTTCTAATAACTCTACCTCTTTACCTTCTAATAACTCTACCTCTTTACCTTCTAATAACTCTACCTCTTTACCTTCTAATAACTCTACCTCTTTACCTTCCATTAACTCTACCTCTTTACCTTCTAATAACTCTACCTCTTTACCTTCTAATAACTCTACCTCTTTACCTTCTAATAACTCTACCTCTTTACCTTCCATTAACTCTACCTCTTTATCTTCCATTAACTCTACCTCTTTACCTTCTAATAACTCTACCTCTTTACCTTCCATTAACTCTACCTCTTTACCTTCTAATAACTCTACCTCTTTACCTTCTAATAACTCTACCTCTTTACCTTCCATTAACTCTACCTCTTTATCTTCCATTAACTCTACCTCTTTACCTTCTAATAACTCTACCTCTTTACCTTCTAATAACTCTACCTCTTTACCTTCTATTAACTCTACCTCTTTACCTTCTAATAACTCTACCTCTTTACCTTCTAATAATTCTACCTCTTTACCTTCTAATAACTCTACCTCTTTACCTTCTAATAACTCTACCTCTTTACCTTCTAATAACTCTACCTCTTTACCTTCTAATAACTCTACCTCTTTACCTTCCATTAACTCTACCTCTTTACCTTCTAATAACTCTACCTCTTTACCTTCTAATAACTCTACCTCTTTACCTTCCATTAACTCTACCTCTTTACCTTCTAATAACTCTACCTCTTTACCTTCTAATAACTCTACCTCTTTACCTTCTAATAACTCTACCTCTTTACCTTCTAATAACTCTACCTATTTACCTTCTAATGACTCTACCTCTTTACCTTCCAATAACTCTACCTCTTTACCTTCTAATAACTCTACCTCTTTACCTTCTAATAACTCTACCTATTTACCTTCTAATAACTCTACCTCTTTACCTTCTAATAACTCTACCTCTTTACCTTCTAATAACTCTACCTCTTTACCTTCCATTAACTCTACCTCTTTACCTTCTAATAACTCTACCTCTTTACCTTCTAATAACTCTACCTCTTTACCTTCTAATAACTCTACCTCTTTACCTTCTAATAACTCTACCTCTTTACCTTCTAATAACTCTACCTCTTTACCTTCTAATAACTCTACCTCTTTATCTTCTAATAACTCTACCTCTTTACCTTCTAATAACTCTACCTCTTTACCTTCTAATAACTCTACCTCTTTACCTTCTATTAACTCTACCTCTTTACCTTCTAATAACTCTACCTCTTTACCTTCTAATAATTCTACCTCTTTACCTTCTAATAACTCTACCTCTTTACCTTCTAATAACTCTACCTCTTTATCTTCTAATAACTCTACCTCTTTACCTTCTAATAACTCTACCTCTTTACCTTCTAATAACTCTACCTCTTTACCTTCTAATAACTCTACCTCTTTACCTTCTAATAACTCTACCTCTTTACCTTCTAATAACTCTACCTCTTTACCTTCTAATAACTCTACCTCTTTACCTTCTAATAACTCTACCTCTTTACCTTCTAATAACTCTACCTCTTTACCTTCTAATAACTCTACCTCTTTATCTTCTAATAACTCTACCTCTTACCTTCTAATAACTCTACCTCTTTATCTTCTAATAACTCTACCTCTTTACCTTCTATTAACTCTACCTCTTTACCTTCTAATAACTCTACCTCTTTACCTTCTAATAACTCTACCTCTTTACCTTCTAATAACTCTACCTCTTTACCTTCTAATAACTCTACCTCTTTACCTTCTAATAACTCTACCTCTTTACCTTCTAATAACTCTACCTCTTTATCTTCTAATAACTCTACCTCTTTACCTTCTAATAACTCTACCTCTTTATCTTCTAATAACTCTACCTCTTTACCTTCTAATAACTCTACCTCTTTACCTTCTAATAACTCTACCTCTTTACCTTCTAATAACTCTACCTCTTTACCTTCCATTAACTCTACCTCTTTATCTTCCATTAACTCTACCTCTTTACCTTCTAATAACTCTACCTCTTTACCTTCTAATAACTCTACCTCTTTACCTTCTAATAACTCTACCTCTTTACCTTCCATTAACTCTACCTCTTTATCTTCCATTAACTCTACCTCTTTACCTTCTAATAACTCTACCTCTTTACTTCTAATAACTCTACATCTTTACCTTCTAATAACTCTACCTCTTGACCTTCCATTAACTCTACCTATTTACCTTCCATTAACTCTACCTCTTTACCTTCTAATAACTCTACCTCTTTACCTTCTAATAACTCTACTTCTTTACCTTCTAATAACTCTACCTCTTTACCTTCTAATAACTCTACCTCTTTACCTTCTAATAACCCTACCTCTTTACCTTCTAATAACTCTACCTCTTTACCTTCTAATAACTATACCTCTTTACCTTCTAATAACTCTACCTCTCTAACTCTTTACCTTCAAATAACTCTAACTATTTACCTTCTAATAACTCTACCTCTTAACTTTCTAATAACTCTACCTCTCTACCTCTAATAACTCTACCTCTTTACCTTCTAATAACTCTACCTCTTTACCTTCTAATAACTCTACCTCTTTACCTTCTAATAACTCTACCTCTTTACCTTCCATTAACTCTACCTCTTTACCTTCTAATAACTCTACCTCTTTACCTTCTAATAACTCTACCTCTTTACCTTCTAATAACTCTACCTCTTTACCTTCTAATAACTCTACCTCTTTACCATCTAATAACTCTACCTCTTTACCTTCCATTAACTCTACCTCTTTACCTTCTAATAACTCTACCTCTTTACCTTCTATTAACTCTACATCTTTACCTTCTAATAACTCTACCTCTTTACATTCCATTAACTCTACCTCTTTACATTCTAATAACTCTACCTCTTTACCTTCCATTAACTCTACCTCTTTACCTTCTAATAACTCTACCTCTTTACCTTCTAATAACTCTACCTCTTACCTTCTAATAACTCTACCACTTTACCTTCTAATAACTCTACCTCTTTACCTTCTAATAACTCTACCTCTTTACCTTCTAATAACTCTACCTCTTTACCTTCTAATAACTCTACCTCTTTACCTTCTAATAACTCTACCTCTTTACCTTCTAATAACTCTACCTCTTTACCTTCCATTAACTCTACATCTTTACCTTCCATTAACTCTACCTCTTTACCTTCTAATAACTCTACCTCTTTACCTTCTAATAACTCTACCTCTTTACCTTCTAATAACTCTACCTCTTTACCTTCCATTAACTCTACCTCTTTACCTTCCATTAACTCTACCTCTTTACCTTCTAATAACTCTACCTCTTTACCTTCTAATAACTCTACCTCTTTACTCCATTAACTCTACTCTTACCTTCTAATAACTCTACCTCTTTACCTTCTAATAACTCTACCTCTTTACCTTCCATTAACTCTACCTCTTTATCTTCTAATAACTCTACCTCTTTACCTTCTAATAACTCTACCTCTTTACCTTCTAATAACTCTACCTCTTTACCTTCTAATAACTCTACCTCTTTACCTTCTAATAACTCTACCTCTTTACCTTCTAATAACTCTACCTCTTTACCTTCTAGTAACTCTACTCTTTACCTTCTAATAACTCTACCTCTTTAACTTCTAATAACTCTACTCTTTACCTTCTAATAACTCTACCTCTTTACCTTCTAATAATCTACCTCTTACCTTCTAATAACTCTACCTCTTTATCTTCTAATAACTCTACCTCTTTACCTTCTAATAACTCTACCTCTTTACCTTCTATAACTCTACCTCTTTACCTTCTAATAACTCTACCTCTTTACTTCTAATAACTCTACCTCTTTACCTTCTAATAACTCTACCTCTTTACCTTCTAATAACTCTACCTCTCTTACCTTCTAATAACTCTACCTCTTTACCTTCTAATAACTCTACCTCTTTATCTTCTAATAACTCTACTCTTTACCTTCTAATAACTCTACCTCTTTACCTTCTAATAACTCTACCTCTTTACCTTCCATTAACTCTACCTCTTTACCTTCTAATAACTCTACCTCTTTACCTTCTAATAACTCTACCTCTTTACCTTCTAATAACTCTACCTCTTTACCTTCTAATAACTCTACCTCTTTACCTTCTAATAACTCTACCTCTTTATCTTCTAATAACTCTACCTCTTTACCTCTAATAACTCTACCTCTTTACCTTCTAATAACTCTACCTCTTTACCTTCCATTAACTCTACCTCTTTACCTTCTAATAACTCTACCTCTTTACCTCTAATAACTCTACCTCTTTACCTTCTAATAATTCTACCTCTTTACCTTCTAATAACTCTACCTCTTTAACTTCTAATAACTCTACCTCTTTACTTCTAATAACTCTACCTCTTTACCTTCTTAATAACTCTACTCTTACCTTCTAATAACTCTACCTCTTTACCTTCTAATAATTCTACCTCTTTACCTTCTAATAATTCTACCTCTTTACCTTCTAATAACTCTACCTCTTATACTTCT
>OZ038318.1:8626085-8643585 GCA_964035775.1 Osedax frankpressi
CTAATAACTCTACCTCTTTACCTTCCACTATCTTTACCTTCTAATAACTCTACCTCTTTACCCATAACTCTACCTCTTTACCTTCTAATAACTCTACCTCTTTACCTTCTAATAACTCTACCTCTTTACCTTCTAATAACTCTACCTCTTTACCTTCTAATAACTCTACCTCTTTACCTTCTAATAACTCTACCTCTTTACCTTCTAATAACTCTACCTCTTTACCTTCTAATAACTCTACCTCTTTACCTTCTAATAACTCTACCTCTTTACCTTCTAATAACTCTACCTCTTTACCTTCTAATAACTCTACCTCTTTACCTTCTAATAACTCTACCTCTTTACCTTCTAATAACTCTACCTCTTTACCTTCTAATAACTCTACCTCTTTACCTTCTAATAACTCTACCTCTTTACCTTCTAATAACTCTACCTCTTTACCTTCTAATAACTCTACCTCTTTACCTTCTAATAACTCTACCTCTTTACCTTCTAATAACTCTACCTCTTTACCTTCTAATAACTCTACCTCTTTACCTTCTAATAACTCTACCTCTTTACCTTCTAATAACCTACCTCTTTACCTTCTAATAACTCTACCTCTTTACCTTCTAATAACTCTACCTCTTTACCTTCTAATAACTCTACCTCTTTACCTTCTAATAACTCTACCTCTTTACCTTCTAATAACTCTACCTCTTTACCTTCTAATAACTCTACCTCTTTACCTTCTAATAACTCTACCTCTTTACCTTCTAATAACCCCTTCTAATAACTCTACCTCTTTACCTTCTAATAACTCTACCTCTTTACCTTCTAATAACTCTACCTCTTTACCTTCTACTCTTTACCTAATAACTCTACTTCCATTAACTCTACCTCTTTACCTTCTAATAACTCTACCTCTTTACCTTCTAATAACTCTACCTCTTTACCTTCTAATAACTCTACCTCTTTACCTTCTAATAACTCTACCTCTTTACCTTCTAATAACTCTACCTCTTTACCTTCTAATAACTCTACCTCTTTACCTTCTAATAACTCTACCTCTTTACCTTCTAATAACTCTACCTCTTTACCTTCTAATAACTCTACCTCTTTACCTTCTAATAACTCTACCTCTTTACCTTCTAATAACTCTACCTCTTTACCTTCTAATAACTCTACCTCTTTACCTTCTAATAACTCTACCTCTTTACTTTCTAATAACTCTACCTCTTTACCTTCCATTAACTCTACCTCTTTACCTTCTAATAACTCTACCTCTTTACCTTCTAATAACTCTACCTCTTTACCTTCCATTAACTCTACCTCTTTACCTTCTAATAACTCTACCTCTTTACCTTCTAATAACTCTACCTCTTTACCTTCTAATAACTCTACCTCTTTACCTTCTAATAACTCTACCTCTTTACCTTCTAATAACTCTACCTCTTTACCTTCTAATAACTCTACCTCTTTACCTTCTAATAACTCTACCTCTTTACCTTCTAATAACTCTACCTCTTTACCTTCTGATAACTCTACCTCTTTACCTTCTAATAACTCTACCTCTTTACCTTCTAATAACTCTACCTCTTTACCTTCTAATAACTATACCTCTTTACCTTCTAATAACTCTACCTATTTACCTTCTAATAACTCTACCTCTTTACCTTCCATTAACTCTACCTCTTTACCTTCTAATAACTCTACCTCTTTACCTTCTAATAACTCTACCTCTTTACCTTCTAATAACTCTATATCTTTACCTTCTAATAACTCTACCTATTTACCTTCTAATAACTCTACCTCTTTACCTTCTAATAACACTTCTTTACCTTCTAATAACTCTACCTCTTTACCTTCTAATAACTCTACCTCTTTACCTTCTAATAACTCTACCTCTTTACCTTCTAATAACTCTACCTATTTACCTTCTAATAACTCTACCTCTTTACCTTCTAATAACTCTACCTCTTTACCTTCCATTAACTCTACTTCTTTACCTTCTAATAACTCTACCTCTTTACCTTCTAATAACTCTACCTCTTTACCTTCCATTAACTCTACCTCTTTACCTTCCATTAACTCTACCTCTTTACCTTCTAATAACTCTACCTCTTTACCTTCTAATAACTCTACCTCTTTACCTTCTAATAACTCTACCTCTTTACCTTCTAATAACTCTACCTCTTTACCTTCTAATAACTCTACCTCTTTACCTTCTAATAACTCTACCTCTTTACCTTCTAATAACTCTACCTCTTTACCTTCTAATAACTCTACCTCTTTACCTTCTAATAACTCTACCTCTTTACCTTCTAATAACTCTACCTCTTTACCTTCTAATAACTCTACCTCTTTACCTTCTAATAACTCTACATCTTTACCTTCTAATAACTCTACATCTTTACCTTCTAATAACTCTACCTCTTTACCTTCCATTAACTCTACCTCTTTACCTTCTAATAACTCTACCTCTTTACCTTCTAATAACTCTACCTCTTTACCTTCTAATAACTCTACCTCTTTATCTTCTAATAACTCTACCTCTTTACCTTCCATTAACTCTACCTCTTTACCTTCTAATAACTCTACCTCTTTACCTTCTAATAACTCTACCTCTTTACCTTCTAATAACTCTACCTCTTTACCTTCTAATAACTCTACCTCTTTACCTTCCATTAACTCTACCTCTTTACCTTCTATTAACTCTACCTCTTTACCTTCTAATAACTCTACCTCTTTACCTTCTAATAACTCTACCTCTTTACCTTCTAATAACTCTACCTCTTTACCTTCTAATAACTCTACCTCTTTACCTTCTAATAACTCTACCTCTTTACCTTCTAATAACTCTACCTCTTTACCTTCTAATAACTCTACCTCTTTACCTTCTAATAACTCTACCTCTTTACCTTCTAATAACTCTACCTCTTTACCTTCCATTAACTCTACCTCTTTACCTTCTAATAACTCTACCTCTTTACCTTCTAATAACTCTACCTCTTTACCTTCTAATAACTCTACCTCTTTACCTTCTAATAACTCTACCTCTTTACCTTCCATTAACTCTACCTCTTTACCTTCTATTAACTCTACCTCTTTACCTTCTAATAACTCTACCTCTTTACCTTCTAATAACTCTACCTCTTTACCTTCTAATAACTCTACCTCTTTACCTTCTAATAACTCTACCTCTTTACCTTCCATTAACTCTACCTCTTTACCTTCTAATAACTCTACCTCTTTACCTTCTAATAACTCTACCTCTTTACCTTCTAATAACTCTACCTCTTTACCTTCTAATAACTCTACCTCTTTACCTTCCATTAACTCTACCTCTTTACCTTCTAATAACTCTACCTCTTTACCTTCCATTAACTCTACCTCTTTACCTTCTAATAACTCTACCTCTTTACCTTCTAATAACTCTACCTCTTTACCTTCTAATAACTCTACCTCTTTACCTTCTAATAACTCTACCTCTTTACCTTCTAATAACTCTACCTCTTTACCTTCTAATAACTCTACCTCTTTACCTTCTAATAACTCTACATCTTTACCTTCTAATAACTCTACATCTTTACCTTCTAATAACTCTACCTCTTTACCTTCCATTAACTCTACCTCTTTACCTTCTAATAACTCTACCTCTTTACCTTCTAATAACTCTACCTCTTTACCTTCTAATAACTCTACCTCTTTATCTTCTAATAACTCTACCTCTTTACCTTCCATTAACTCTACCTCTTTACCTTCTAATAACTCTACCTCTTTACCTTCTAATAACTCTACCTCTTTACCTTCTAATAACTCTACCTCTTTACCTTCTAATAACTCTACCTCTTTACCTTCCATTAACTCTACCTCTTTACCTTCTATTAACTCTACCTCTTTACCTTCTAATAACTCTACCTCTTTACCTTCTAATAACTCTACCTCTTTACCTTCTAATAACTCTACCTCTTTACCTTCTAATAACTCTACCTCTTTACCTTCTAATAACTCTACCTCTTTACCTTCTAATAACTCTACCACTTTACCTTCCATTAACTCTACCTCTTTACCTTCTAATAACTCTACCTCTTTACCTTCTAATAACTCTACCTCTTTACCTTCTAATAACTCTACCTCTTTACCTTCTAATAACTCTACCTCTTTACCTTCCATTAACTCTACCTCTTTACCTTCTAATAACTCTACCTCTTTACCTTCCATTAACTCTACCTCTTTACCTTCTAATAACTCTACCTCTTTACCTTCTAATAACTCTACCTCTTTACCTTCTAATAACTCTACCTCTTTACCTTCTAATAACTCTACCTCTTTACCTTCTAATAACTCTACATCTTTACCTTCCATTAACTCTACCTCTTTACCTTCTAATAACTCTACCTCTTTACCTTCTAATAACTCTACCTCTTTACCTTCTAATAACTCTACCTCTTTACCTTCTAATAACTCTACCTCTTTACCTTCTAATAACTCTACCTCTTTACCTTCTAATAACTCTACCTCTTTACCTTCTAATAACTCTACCTCTTTACCTTCTAATAACTCTACCTCTTTACCTTCTAATAACTCTACCTCTTTACCTTCTAATAACTCTACCTCTTTACCTTCTAATAACTCTACCTCTTTACCTTCTAATAACTCTACCTCTTTACCTTCTAATAACTCTACCTCTTTACCTTCTAATAACTATACCTCTTTACCTTCTAATAACTCTACCTCTTTACCTTCTAATAACTCTACCTCTTTACCTTCCATTAACTCTACCTCTTTACCTTCTAATAACTCTACCTCTTTATCTTCTAATAACTCTACCTCTTTACCTTCTAATAACTCTACCTCTTTACCTTCTAATAACTCTACCTCTTTACCTTCTAATAACTCTACCTCTTTAACTTCTAATAACTCTACCTCTTTACCTTCTAATAACTCTACCTCTTTAACTTCTAATAACTCTACCTCTTTACCTTCTATTAACTCTACCTCTTTACCTTCTAATAACTCTACCTCTTTACCTTCTAATAACCCTACCTCTTTACCTTCTAATAACTCTACCTCTTTACCTTCCATTAACTCTACCTCTTTACCTTCTAATAACTCTACCTCTTTACCTTCCATTAACTCTACCTCTTTACCTTCAATTAACTCTACCTCTTTACCTTCTAATAACTCTACCTCTTTACCTTCCATTAACTCTACCTCTTTACCTTCTAATAACTCTACCTCTTTACCTTCTAATAACTCTACCTCTTTACCTTCTAATAACTCTACCTCTTTACCTTCTAATAACTCTACCTCTTTACCTTCTAATAATTCTACCTCTTTACCTTCTAATAACTCTACCTCTTTACCTTCTAATAACTCTACCTCTTTACCTTCTAATAACTCTACCTCTTTACCTTCTAATAACTCTATCTCTTTACCTTCTAATAACTCTACCTCTTTACCTTCTAATAACTCTATCTCTTTACCTTCTAATAACTCTACCTCTTTACCTTCCATTAACTCTACCTCTTTACCTTCTAATAACTCTACCTCTTTACCTTCTAATAACTCTACCTCTTTACCTTCCATTAACTCTACCTCTTTACCTTCGAATAACTCTACCTCTTTACCTTCTAATAACTCTACCTCTTTACCTTCTAATAACTCTACCTCTTTACCTTCTAATAACTCTACCTCTTTACCTTCTAATAACTCTACCTCTTTACCTTCTAATAACTCTACCTCTTTACCTTCTAATAACTCTATCTCTTTACCTTCTAATAACTCTACCTCTTTACCTTCCATTAACTCTACCTCTTTACCTTCTAATAACTCTACCTCTTTACCTTCTAATAACTCTACCTCTTTACCTTCTAATAACTCTACCTCTTTACCTTCTAATAACTCTATCTCTTTACCTTCTAATAACTCTACCTCTTTACCTTCTAATAACTCTACCTCTTTACCTTCTAATAACTCTACCTCTTTACCTTCTAATAACTCTACCTCTTTACCTTCTAATAACTCTACCTCTTTACCTTCTAATAACTCTACCTCTTTACCTTCTAATAACTCTACCTCTTTACCTTCTAATAACTCTACCTCTTTACCTTCTAATAACTCTACCTCTTTACCTTCTAATAACTCTACCTCTTTACCTTCTAATAACTCTACCTCTTTACCTTCTAATAACTCTACCTCTTTACCTTCTAATAACTCTACCTCTTTACCTTCTAATAACTCTACCTCTTTACCTTCCATTAACTCTACCTCTTTACCTTCTAATAACTCTACCTCTTTACCTTCTAATAACTCTACCTCTTTATCTTCTAATAACTCTACCTATTTACCTTCTAATAACTCTACCTCTTTACCTTCTAATAACTCTACCTCTTTACCTTCTAATAACTCTACCTCTTTACCTTCTAATAACTCTACCTCTTTACCTTCTAATAACTCTACCTCTTTACCTTCTAATAACTCTACCTCTTTACCTTCTAATAACTCTACCTCTTTACCTTCTAATAACTCTACCTCTTTACCTTCCATTAACTCTACCTCTTTACCTTCTAATAACTCTACCTCTTTACCTTCTAATAACTCTACCTCTTTACCTTCTAATAACTCTACCTCTTTACCTTCTAATAACTCTACCTCTTTACCTTCTAATAACTCTACTTCTTTACCTTCTAATAACTCTACCTCTTTACCTTCTAATAACTCTACCTCTTTACCTTCTAATAACTCTACCTCTTTACCTTCTAATAACTCTACCTCTTTACCTTCTAATAACTCTACCTCTTTACCTTCTAATAACTCTACCTCTTTACCTTCTAATAACTCTACCTCTTTACCTTCTAATAACTCTACCTCTTTACCTTCCATTAACTCTACCTCTTTACCTTCCATTAACTCTACCTCTTTAGCTTCCATTAACTCTACCTCTTTACCTTCTAATAACTCTACCTCTTTACCTTCTAATAACTCTACCTCTTTACCTTCTAATAACTCTACCTCTTTACCTTCTAATAACTCTACCTCTTTACCTTCCATTAACTCTACCTCTTTACCTTCCATTAACTCTACCTCTTTACCTTCCATTAACTCTACCTCTTTAGCTTCCATTAACTCTACGTCTTTACCTTCTAATAACTCTACTTCTTTACCTTCTTTTACTTACTCTAAATATATTCTAAAACATCATTTTTATCTTTAAATGTATTCCGTAAAAATACATAAATTCACGCACATATATCTACATAATTCAAAGTGATTTGGAACTTTATGAAAATTAGAAAATAATAAATAATCATACAAATAAAAACAAATTAAATTAATATTCTTATAAATATTATCCTATTATGATTATTATTCTGTCATTTTTCTACCAATACTAATAATTATATGAATTATTTCATTAATTATAAATATAAAAATTAAACAAATAAGAAACTTGATTAATAAAAATGTATTAGTTTTATCTCAATAAATAACATAACTTTGAATGCTTTTCAAAGTGAAGTTATATATGGAAAATAGATATTGCATAATGTAAGTGATGTTTATGACTAGATAAGATCAAATCTTTATAAATAGATCTTGAATGGAAATATCATACACAATTTTTAACATATAACAGTTTATTCCATGTTTCTCTTCCCAAATTCCCAAGTTTTCCTGCAACTATATCAAAGCTACTGTTTGACCATTCTATAACATGGTTCCGTTTATATGGGTGCTAGATATTAGAGAAAATACTTTTCGTCACTAATCGATAAAATCTGAACACTATTTCTCAAAATACATAAAATGTTTAATATAAATATGTAAATTACAATTATATCAAAAATTATTAATTAATAATAAATTACTATTACGAGATGACTCATTCTATTTTGAATGTGGTGAAATAAATTGAACTATTTTAAAATCTGCATTAGAAGTTATTTAAATTCATTTTAGATGTGGATTCTAAACTACAACTTTTATGAAATAGTTTTAGGTTAAATTTATTATTTTAGACAGTTTTTTACCACTTTATAGTAACAATGATATATTGGTATATATATAAATTAAGTATATATAAATTAAGTATATATAAATTGAAATTTATAAATTGATATTTAAGAATGTTGTAAAAAACAAAATTATTTAAATGATTTATATAAAACTATATACATATACTGTACAGTTGTACAGTTGTCGTAACGTATTGCCATAAAGGTCAAGTGCACTAGAGTTCACCTCCGCCACGGTTTAGCGTTTCCTTCTTGACGCCGGCGTCGCCCTTGGATCTCGTTCTCTCGGCGTCGAGCTTAGCGTCGTCTGACGCGCGTCTACGTTTGACGGCTTCGAAGCCGTCGGCGTCGACGTCGTCGTCGGCGTCTTCCGCAGCAGCCTCCTTCCTTTCGGCTTCGTCGGCCAAAGCGGCTTTCCGGCGCAGGGCGTCCGCCTTCGCCCGCGCTTCGACCTGCTCCAGCTCCACCTGGCGTCGGCGAATCGCGGCCCATTCGGCGCGATCGCGTTGCTGCTTCTTGCTGGCCGTGTTCTCCATGTGCTCGTTGTCGTGGCGCAGCGACGCGTCCTTGTCGATCAGCTTTTGATCCTTGACCTCGGAGAGGCAACGCGACGGGAATCGCTTCTTGACGAGGTAGCGATCGCGGCACAGGAAGTCGAGCAACGAGTGCGTGGCCTGAAGGTCGTAGTACCACTTCTCAATGTCGTCCTCGTACGCTTCGGCCATGGTGTAGCACTGCGTAAGGGGGCGTGGTTAAACGAGCAAGGGGCGTGGTTAACGAGCAAGGGCGTGGTTAACGAGCAATGGGGTGTGGTTAACGAACAAGGGGCGTGGTTAACGAACAAGGGGGCGTGGTTAACGAGCAATGGGGCGTGGTTAACGAGCAATGGGGCGTGGTTAACGAGCAATGGGGCGTGGTTAACGAGCAAGGGGGCGCTGCGAAACGAAGCCAGATAGAGAATTACGAAGGAAGGAGAAATTTGAGAGTTTGGGGCGCTGTTGTAGTCGGTCAGCTGTTACTTTAGATGTATTCGAGGAGTGGGGATAGCGGGGGGCATGGCGTGGGGATAGCGGGGGGGGGTATGGCGTGGGGATAGCGGGGGGCATGGCGTGGGGATAGCGGGGGGGGGGTATGGCGTGGGGATAGCGGGGGGCATGGCGTGGGGATAGCGGGGGGGGGGGGTATGGCGTGGGGATAGCGGGGGGGGGTATGGCGTGGGGATAGCGGGGGGCATGGCGTGGGGATAGCGGGGGGCATGGCGTGGGGATAGCGGGGGGGGGGTATGGCGTGGGGATAGCGGGGGGGGGTATGGCGTGGGGATAGCGGGGGGGTATGGCGTGGGGAAAAGTGTCGATGGCGTAGTCGGGGGGGGGGGGGGGGGGGTGTGCCCTACTAACGGCTCTCTGCATTTTGGAGACCTCTGTAGAAGCTTCGTCCCACATCTCTTCAGGGAAACCTAACTCGACTTTTACTCCTACGTCGAGGGAGTGGTGTACGGGTGATTTAGATAGAAATGGGAAGTTAGTGTCACGGGGGGAAGGGGGAAGTGGGAGTAGGGGGAGTGGTGTGCGGGTGTTTTAGATGGAAATGGGAAGTTAGTGTCACGGGGGGGAGGGGGAGTGATGATCTATAGAAAGATAAAGAAGGTCTAAAGATAACCTTTGTGCTGCAAGGCGTGTAACACTGACATTGTTTCAGAACGTCCCTTTTCGTACCTATGAAATAGAGTTTCAGTGAAATGCTTTTAATTCCAAATAATAAGTACAATTATATCTTTATTGGTTTTGATTTAATTTATTCTCAGTTTTAAATGAATAGTTCTAGTGTTAAAATATGAATTTTTACAGATGTGGATTATTACCAGTAAAATTTGATATATTAATTATATTATATTAATTTAATGTAAATGTAAATGATATGATAATTATATTTATCTTCTAATTATGATTTTAATATTTTAATATTTATATACAATTAGACAATACTACTAAATTATGTACCTTATAATATAACTATATATTATTTTTTTAAATATGTAAATAGAACCGATAATAGTTTATATTCGCATTTATAAAGTTAGATAAAAAGTATCTTACAATGCAGTATCTATGTATATAGGTTCTATTTAAATAAACATTGTAAAATATATATGAATTGCATAATTTGTATTGTAACACACTAGATAGTATAAATCTATTTTATAACACATTTACATTTGCATGCCTTATCTATAAACATAATAGCATTATAAAAAACTTGATTTATACAATAAACAATATATATAATATAGATACAATATATGGATATTACACAGATTGTCTCCATTGAATACAAGAAAATAATGCTTAATCATAGATAAGCTTAATCATAGATTCTAGATATATATTCAGTACATAGAATACAACAAATAAAGTGTAAGGAAATATAGATACCGTGACCTTTTCCCTACTTCACATCTATCTTACATTGTACATTTAGAGATGCTTTCATCCCTGATCTATTTAAACTCCTCGACCCCGTCGTCCCATCTCTACCCTTCGACCTCCGTCGGGACACGGGGAACGATATCTCACCTCAGCGAACCCTTCCTTTCAGCGTGAACCTGGTACTCCAAAATTTTGTCGCAGACGTGAGGGTCGAGCAACGCTTCCGTAAGTCGCAACTCCGAAGTCTGGTATTGGAAACTCTTCGTTTTATCCAAACCGTGGCCGGTTTCAATAACCTACGGGAGAAATGTTTAGGTTAAGAATTTCGTTTAAAGGGACTAATTAGTAGAAGAGGAGAAGATGAACTAATTAGTATAACTACTAATAAATATAATATAGATTCATAATTGACATCGATATACAAATTTAGTATAATTTATTAATTGGTTTAAATATTGATTATGCCAAAATAAATAATAAAGTGAATTTGTGATGTACTAAACATATTATATATTAAAAAGAAAATCAACATATTAACATCAAAATGAAAATCATATCTAAAGTTTAAAATTTAAAGAATTAAACTCTCGTAAATAGTAATTGAATAAATTTGGTTATGTTTTATTGTTAGGCCATAATGTGATTACTGTAATTACTGACCCAAATCAAAATTAGGAGACAAAAAAGGAAAAAAATAATAATTAGAAATGATTATTTTGATGGATGACAAAAATTATTGAAATTGTTATTGTTATAAATTTATATTTATGTATATTTAATACGAATAGAGTTATACTTGTAAACTATATATATATATGTAATCATATTATATGATATTAGATATATATAATATATGTTTATATATACCTACTAAACCATGGAGACTGACACAGATTAGATAACCTATGGGTTTTATATATATATTTATTACATATATATTATAACATAAATATTTATTATCAACAAATATTTTTAGAAACTAAGTAAAGAATGAACAGATTTTAAATTGTGTGATATTTCAAAATAATTATTATGAGTATATTTTTTGGTTTATTGAATATTATGGAATATGAATAATATTTATACTATTTAATATAAGAATATCAAATACTAATTTACTTTTTTATACACTCGAAATAAACTGTTATTAAAAGTGTTATTTTATATACATTATACATTTATATTATATACATTTATATACATTTATGATATTAAGGAAATTTCATAAAATAAATTGTTTTTAAATATTTCGATTTTCTTTAATCGTTGCATTCTTTTCTTTAAGGCTATTCCATGTACAATGTGAGCAAAAGAAAAATGTCTTATTTTATTGCTCCGCCTTTAATTAAATATTATATTAACATCTTAGATTTTCAACTCTTATCAACTTCCATAAACTAGCTTATATAATTAATTTTATACAGAGATGTTATATAATTAAGTTTATTTAAAGGTTATATAATTAATGTTATGCAGAGAGGTTATGAATTAAGTTTATACAGAAAGATTATATAATTAATTTATACAGAAAGATTCTATAATTAATTTTATACAGAAAGATTATATAATTAATTGTATACAGAGGTTATATAATTAAGTTTATTCTTGTATAATCAAGTGTATTATTAATAGTATCTTCAAAAAAATTCTTCATAGCAAATATCTTTTTATCAAGCAAATAAATTCATTATTCATTATTGATCACTATCAATTATAATAGTCCGAGCACGACAACACCACAGACTATGTTATTAGCTGAAACGGTATTCATAGAAATGAATATTCGAATTCTAATATTACAGAATATTCTAATATTCCTTTTTGCGATATTATTATCCATAGAGTATATATCCTATAGAATTAACTGTGGGAATTTCATTTCAATATTTAAACAATTGCTCATCTATTATTACCATTATCTTTATGTAGAGTATAATATTTAGATTATAAATATTTTATAAAAAAACTTCTAGAATTCAGTGGAATGAAAATCATGAGATTGAGTTCATTATATGACTTATCGTGAGTTGGTTCTACATATGTTTGGTTTTGTAATACTCGACAGCGAATAATCTCACGTGTTACAGTTACAAAAACTCTATAATGATCTAGTAATGATTATGATAGAAATTATTTATATATATATATATATGGGAAAGTCAGTGAAATTGGGTCAAATCTAAATTCGCCAACTTGAAATCAGGAATAATTAATATGAAATTTTTAAGCAAAAAAAAAATTGGGCAAACCAAGAAATTTTCTTTTATATTATAGTTCACACAAATACATTTCTATAAAATCCGCTATTAATACAATTCCTGTTAGCTTATTCATAATAGTCTGCGTTATATATCTTTTGTTATCTAATGCGTATTCGCTGAATCTTGTCGGTTACCCTTTAGTGAACACACTACATTACACTACATTACACTACATTACACTACATTACACTACATTACACTACATTACACTACATTACACTACATTACACTACATTACACTACATTACACTACATTACACTACATTACACTACATTACACTACATTACACTACATTACACTACATTACACTACATTACACTACATTACACTACATTACACTACATTACACTACATTACACTACATTACACTACATTACACTACATTACACTACATTACACTACATTACACTACATTACACTACATTACACTACATTACACTACATTACACTACATTTCAATACATTACACTATATATTCTCATGAAGGAATTTTTATAATTACTTAACAAATTACACTTATACATTCAGTGGTTTATTTGTCATGCTACCAGATAACAGTCAGTATATTGCCGGAATGAATCAATGTGATTTTTCACCAATAAAGTTTAATCATATAAAACAATTTCAAATATTATTTATATACTGTTATATATTTAAATTTGGTTGTCAATTTTCAACCGAATTATAATAAATTAATATTACTATTTACTATATTAAAGTATTTATTAAATAGTTAACTTATAAGTAGTATCTATTATATAGTTGGTTAATAATAAGTTATTAAAATCGTGATAAAAAATGTAATAGTCTAACAATATACAGATATGTATGTAATTATTACCATTTTTGAAGATGTTTCCCTTAGCCTGGTCATTAATTCTGTAGCAAAAAACTTGCAAACTTCACAAGGAGACGGTTCTCGGATGCTGGGATCAGTACTTCGGTATACTGGGTCAATGTTTGGATCATCGTCGTCTGTCATACAATATGCGAAATAAATAAAACTAACAAAAACTACAACAGTAAAATGCATTTTGATACTATAATTCACAAATATTTCTAGGATTCAGATATTTATAAAATAATATATATATATTAAATGCTGATTGGATGAAATAAAGTAATACAAAGATTGCAAAATATATAATACAATAATAGATCAATATATTATAGACAATTAAATATGGTAAAATATTAAAATAACTATAGTTACAAATATATGATTTATATTTTAATTCCGGAAATAATGTTCCAAATTGTACTAATTATTCGGAAATTTATTTCAAATTATAAACAATTATTCCGGAATAATTGATTATAATTTATAACAAATGTTCCAGAAAAAGGTGTTCACGAATTTCCGAAATAGTTTTTCCAAATTATTCCGGAATATTCCAAAAAAAATGTTTGCTGGGTATATTTGAAATTATCTGCGTGTGATAAATAAAAGTTATATTGAGACCAATTCAACATCCATAAAATATAAATTAACAATATATTTGGAAATAATTTGCACAATTTATTAAATATATTCTATGTAAATAAATCGGAATAGTTCATAGCCTATAGCCAATGCTATAAAAACATATCAAAATAATATATTCCAAAGATTATTGATCATATCCATAGATTTGTAATTTTCAACATTTTTGAAAATATAACCAATAATATTAAAATTACCAGTAATATTAAAATTACCTACAAATATTGTTATAAGTATAAAATAAGAATAAGTATAAATAATATTAATAATATAAACAATAAATACTAGAAATTATTTAAATTACAACCTAATCATTAAATATATTTTAAATAACGTATTTTACCTATTATATTAAATCGTTAATAATTATATAATATATTTAGTAATATAATGATTTTTTTATCATCTTCAAATATAAATATATAATAACCTTGCTAAAATAATGATTTTTAAATAAAATATTAGTTAGGTAGTAATGTGAATAGTGAATTTTCAAAATAATTGGAACCAGAAGTAAATACGTATTTATAAATGTAGTATAATAAGATTTCATTGTAGTTATATTTGTGCCCAGAGGAAGATATTTCACAGGATAATATATATTACATAGTTTATATTAATACACAAACACTAATTATAAATAAAATATAAAGAATTAAAAAATATATATGCATGAAAATATAAAGTTTTATTAAATGTATTATAGAAAGATAATTGAAAAATTTAGTTTATAAAATATTTTGTAATATTTTACTATAAGCTATATTTATTATTATACTCACAATACCTCATATCAAATATATCTGTATTAGAATAATTATGAATTTATCTAACATATAAATGATATCCTAAATAACAAATTCATATCAGAGATTAGAAAGATACTCGGTAGCATATCTATTCATAATAGCGTAATGTTTATTTACAAACAACTCACTTTTAATAATATATAATATATTTGGTATTTAAAAAATTAATGATCAAACTCCCAATACTTGCGTTGTTACATTTCTTTCACCTGGAGATCTTCGTAATCTTGGTTCATTTATTAACTCATTCATAGATATACCAATGCTGACAATAAATTAAGTATATTTCGACATTTATTTGTATGTAAATTTAAATGTTGATGAGTCCATTAAAACCTCTCTTACTCTCCATCTCCCTCTCTTTCCATTACTTGCTCCGAGATGCTTTGAATCTTGACTTTGGTTTTTGATGAATTACCGAGTTGTCCTTAGAACTGGTAGCGATGTCGCGATGTTGGTTGTTATGGGGATTTTGGTGAGTGGGAGTCGTCAGCCTGTCGGTTGTCATAGTGTTGCGTTCCACTATTCCTCCGGTGAAAGCGGTGACAGGTGTCGGGAACTTGGTAGGTGTCTGTTAATATCAGTTAGCATAGGATTAGAATTGTATGTAGATATAGATTTAGAATAGAGTTAGTAGATGTAGGATTATAAATTTAAAATTTATAAATTTAACAGTTGTGTCATTTCTATTGAAACTATTATTTTAAAACATATTTTCCTCAAGTTTCAATTTATTTTTATCTCTTATATATTAAAACACAATAAATTGATTAATGAACATAAAACTATTAAATATCATATACTTAATTAGTATATTTCTAATAGATTGAATAAAATGCATACAATTATAATCATATTGATTGCATATTGAATGCATATATTTATTAATTAGATAATTTATAAGTTCATGTTGATCGCCATTAATGAATGCAATTGAGATACCTCTGCTTTCTTATTGTCTTCTTGTTTCTGTAATTCAGATATTGAAAGCTCGTTCATAGCAACTTGATTTTCTTTCTAAATTAGAGGAACTGGACGTTAGCAGTTTATAACAAAAGATAACATTGTTAAATAGATTAAGTGATGTATAAGGGTATGAGTTCATGCTGTAGTGCATAATAACAATAAACACAGTTATTCTACTAGAAATATAAGTTAAAGATTAAATATTGAAATTGATTAAATATAATAAATAATTTGCATGTCATTTACCTAGATTACAATCAGTAAAGAATTGCAGTGCCATGGAATGACATTGTATGATTGTATATACAATATATAACATCGTATAACATTATATAACATTGTATAACATTAATATAACATTGTATAATTATCTTTATAAATATACAATTAGGTGAAGGATAAATACAAATGGAGCTGCTAATTCTATTAAGAGAGGACCAAGGATTTCTTGTATAAATCATATTTCTTGGACTGGGCGGCAAATTCATTTAGTCGATCTTCCTCTTCTCCCTCTTCTTCCTCTTCTCCCTCTTCGTCTTCATCTTCTTTATCTTCCTCATCGTACTAAAAAGCAAGTTAATTGAAAACGGAAAGATATCATCAAAATAAGCGATGATTATCGATAAAAAAATAGAATATCAAAAACTTTTCCTTGTTTTGTGGTTCATCAATTAAATTGTGTTTTACTGTAGCGTGGGAGTAAGTGGGAGTAGTTGGGAGTAGTTGTGAGTAATTGGGAGTAATTGAGAGTAAGTGAGAGTAAGTGGGAGTAATTGGGAGTAATTGGGAGTAATTGGGAGTAATTGGGAGTAATTGGGAGTAATTGGGAGTAATTGGGAGTAATTAGGAGTAATTGGGAGTAATTGGGAGTAATTGGAAGTAAGTGGGAGTAAGTGGGAGTAAGTGGGAGTAGTTGGGAGTAATTGGGAGTAGTTGGGAGTAATTGGGAGTAGTTAGGAGTAATTGGGAGTAATTGGGAGTAAGTGGGAGTAAGTGGGAGTAAGTGGGGGTAAGTGGGAATAAATGGGAATAAGTGGGAGTAAGTGGCAGTAAGTGGCAGTAAGTGGCAGTAAGTGGCAGTAAGTGGCAGTAAGTGGCAGTAAGTGGCAGTAAGATGGAGTAAGTGGCAGAAAATGGCAGTAAGTAGGAGTAAGTGGCAGTAAATGGCAGTAAGTAGCAGTAAGTGGCAGTAAGTGGCAGTAATTGGCAGTAAGTGGCAGTAGGTGGCAGTAGGTGGCAGTAGGTGGCAGTAGGTGACAGTAGGTGGCAGTAGGTGGCAGTAGGTGGCAGTAAGTGGCAGTAAGATGGAGTAAGTGGCAGTAATTGGGAGTAAGTGGCAGTAGGTGGCAGTAGGTGGCAGTAAGTGGCAGTAAGTGGCAGTAAGTGGCAGTAAGTGGCAGTAAGTGGCAGTAAGTGGCAGTAAGTGGCAGTAGGTGGCAGTAAGTGGGAGTAAGTGGCAATAAGTGGCAGTAGGTGGCAGTAAGTGGCAGTAAGTGGTAGCAAGTAGGAGTAAGTGGCAGAAAGTAGCAGTAAGTGGCAGTAAGTGGCAGTAAG
>OZ038318.1:8648585-8753585 GCA_964035775.1 Osedax frankpressi
ATTAAATTATTCTCTATATAATTTTAAGTTTAATAAATAAATTATCATTACATAGATTATTTCAATTAAAGTTTCAAAATAAAGATTTATAATGCCGAAAAAATATATATACGTGCAAAACATTCATAATTAGATAATGGACTCAATTCACGATTAATATATTATTATCAAATTTCGTTAAAGAATTTTATTGTGGACCCCCCCTCGGGTTCACGAGGTTAGAGTTCATGAGGTAAGTTAACATCACATAATCGGAGTATTGCATTATCTCGGATGAGTGGCGACATTGCTGGGAGCTCGACCTTTAATACGTCTTCTCACAACACCGACTGCAGACGTAGCCGACATCTCCGCGAACCAATCATCGCCAAGGGCAACTAGGATCTCGTTACAATGCACCAGTTTGCCTGGCATGAAGCCTACGGAGGTGAAGGGAACCTGAGGGGGAGGAAAGGGATGATGGGAAGATAAGATGAAGAAGGTAGTGGGAGAAAGGAAGAGATAATGTGAGAGAGGGAAGGGAGAAACCACAAAGTTCTTGTTCTTCTCCACCATTTAACTTAGCATGAAGGTTGTCAGTGGTTAAAAGAATCAGAGTAGAGGGAAGTGACGCTAAGGGTTATAGAGGAAGGAATCTACAAGAGAAAAGAGGGAGAACAATAGGGAACTTGCATTACATTAATAAAGGACGAAGTGTAACTAAAGATAATATATGTACGAGTGGGAGAAAGGATATATATGGATGGTATAAAGAGCGATAGTATCTAGAATGATGTCAATATGGTGTTTAGGCTGGTTAAAAACTTGTTGGGGTAATAATATTAACTTACTAACCATAATCTCATGTGATAACTTGTCGGGTAGCGTCGTAAGTCTGACCGCTAGGTTCTCATATTCTTTGCGAAAAGTATTCCTGAAATAAATATATTATTATAGTTATAAAAGGTATTAGTTTTGAATATAGATTATATTACTAAATTTGAAAATTACTATATAATAATTACAATATATTTGTTCATTTGGTATATTTAAAAAGTACATACATTATAATAATGATAATTATATAATACTATAATTTATATCATTACATATATTGGATTTTTTTTTAAATATATTATATATTATATATTATTATTATATAATGTTATTTATTATAATATAATAAATATAGAAAAAATAACTAATTAGAAGTAGAAAAGATTACTAGTTATATATATTATTGATATAAATAAACTATGTAATATATATAACATTAATTTAAAGTAATTACTTACAGTTTATTAATTTTTTCTTGGGTGATATTTTGTAATTCGATGTGTTGTTCTTGAAATCTTTCCATTATTTAACTAAAAAGTATTTACAAATATTACAAAACTATAAAGATATTTGAACTTAATATAAATTAGTATGTCTATTAATTGAATAGTTTATTAATTAAGAAATTAAATTTAAATGTTTATTTTCATTTACAAAAATAAAATTATTATTTGAATCATTTTTACTATTGTACGTAAGTAATGCAGATGTCATCTAGCAATTGTTATATAACATATTTTCTTAACTAAAGTTATTGATTAAATGCATTTATATATACAAATATAATATAAAATAATATATGATTAAATATATAATACACATATATTATTGTTATATAATCGAAAATATATTATTTATTAATTAATAACTTCTGTAATATAGTAGCTCAAGATTTAAACTCTGAACTTTTATCATAATAATCCAATGGATAATAACAATAAGAGTGTGTATTTCTAGATCAAATATATTTTTTAATATAATTTCTGGATCGTAATTAATTATGGCTGGTGGTGTAAGATCCAGGAATGGGGACTTATCTTTTAAAGTTGTATTATTAGGAGAAGGCGCTGTTGGAAAAACCTCTTTAGTATTAAGATATGTTAATAATAAATTCAACGATAATCATTTAACAACGTTACAGGTATTATAAAAAAGATATATTTTTAAAATAAAATAATTTTACTATAAAACTTATTCTAAAATCTATATTATTAAATGTTTACATACACATATATAGTTAATAAATATAGTAATTAAATACTTCCTTCTACATATATATATATATATTATATTCATAATATTTGTTTCATTTATACAATATGGTATAATCCGTTCGACTGAAATCATTGAATTAGATAATATAATATTAATCATATTTGAAACAATTATAAATAATATGATATATGCAAGCTTATTTTTAATAATATTATATATCGAGTACTACTATTACTATACAAATTATTGAGAAGTTATAATTTAAATTAATAATAGTTTATATAGCCATGTATATGACTAATTTTGTAAAATTTCTTATAATTAAATATGCACAGTAGTAATAATACATCCAAATTTAAGGCTTCTTTTCTGAATAAAAAACTCAACCTAAACGGCAAAAGAATAACATTATCGATTTGGGTTAGTAATTGTAATTTTGTAATATTATATATAAGATATAATATATAATATAGTCTATTTATCAAATAAATAAATTTGATCTTGATTAAGTTCATATAAATATGTAAAATCACAATTTTTATATGTACAGAATAAAAAATGTTTACTATAATTAATTAGAGGGTAATCAAATAATTGTATTTATATTTACATACTGTTTTAACGTAAATATCTAACACGAATAATGTTGACTTTACTCCCAGCATCACTCGCAGTTGATAGCGTTATTAATCCAGGTAGCTCTTCCCCGAACAGGACACAGCGGGTCAGGAGAGGTTCCACGCACTCGGACCCATCTACTACCGCGAAAGCAACGGCGTTCTACTCGTCTACGACATCACCGATGATGACTCGTTCGTCAAGGTCGTTACCGTGGCAACCGTGGCTACAACGATGTAAACCAATGATTCATACGACTAGAATGCTTTATAATATGATTCATTCTAAAAAACTCAACTACTTTCATATGCAATATATATTTGCATATATATACTTAGTAACAAAAATCATTTATTTTTGATAATACATTTAGAAGCCGGCCTAATAAGGTATACATATATAGCCCCGGCTCATTATCCACTTTTCTGCTGCTCCGCTAATGAGTCCAAGTCGCGGACTAATACAGACACACAATACGCTATTAGACTATTGTTTCAAAGTGTAGCGGGGAAACCATCAAACAATTGCGATTGTAGAATTTTCCTAACCAGCGCGATGACATGGCGGAGCGCGTATTTCTTCCCTCGTGGGACCCGGATTTCTTCCCTCGTGGGACCCGGTTTATGCGGTAACTCGATACTCGCTATCTTAAGAGCGCAGACTAAGTAGTAGTCGGCGTAGGAGTAGGGTAGGGTGCGCGTCGCAATTGATATCCCGACCCTTGTTTATTGCGTAGACTCCGCGGTTGCCCGTCGATTAGCACTTTTAGTTTCCATTCGACTTCGATTGGTCGACTCCTATTCGCGGCCGCTTTCTCTACGCCTCGGTAGAGTTAAGTTCCGCCTCGCAGCCTTCTATCTTCGGTGCCTAGTATTCCACCCTAACATTAACTGTCCCATTGTGCGCTCGTGTAGAATGTATACCACCCTTCCTATTCTACTCGAATTATTCCAGACCTTAACCTTCTTCATCCAGACCTTAACCTCCTTCATCCAGACCTTAACCTCCTTCATCCTTTCGCAACTAACCATACGCCTTCGTCGCTACTCCCCTGCAACTCCCTCGCCGCATCTCACCCCTTCCTAGCCCCTTACCTCGATACACACCCCGAAACCCATCCAGGTGAAGGATTGGGTGAAGGAGCTGCGTCATATTCTAGGCAAAGAGGTGTGCCTTTGCATCGTGGGTAATAAGTTAGACTTGGAGAAGGAACGTAACGTCAGCCGGGAAGAAGCCGAAAGGTAAGCAAACGTAATAATGCAAACAACAACGTTTATCTAGTGGTTCTCCACATTGATGCAGTTCTACTGTATCCTACTGAAATACACTACAATACAATGACACCAGATAATGTAACTAGTATATATATATACTAGTAATATATACCAGTATATATTCTTATACAATTAATTTCAATGGAATAGAATTATAATATAATTTAAATACAAATAAAATATATTTTCTATTTTAAAATATAACAAAATTTTTAAAGTGACCTGGATTGTTTTCTGGAAGCTCAACAATATTACTAACATATATTACAATATAGTTCTACTGTATAATATTAACATAAATTATAATATAGTTCTACTATAATCTACAAATATATATTAAATATAGTAATACAATACAATTAACATATTAGTTATATATTAGTTACATATTAGTTTATATTAGTTATATATTAGTTATATAGTAGTTAAATATTAATTAATTATTAGTTATATATTAGTTATATTAGTTATAAATATATTCAAAAAATTACATAATTTCAATTATAGATGTTATATAATATGTTATATAATATTTATATGTTAATATCTAATTAATTTATATAATGTTTTTAACTAATTTACTTATAAATCATATTTTCAATTGAATTATAGTAATACGTAATTATTTCGTTATTATATTAAAGATTTGTTAATATTTTGATAATACTATTTATATATAATCAGATATAGCCCACCACTGCCATTTTGTTATGTAAACAATAGGGATACATGCTAGTATGTGTCGAAGATAAATATGTTATCTAAAGTTATCCTATTTGTTATATTTATAAATAAAGGAGTTGGATATTGATGATGTTACTTTAATCTAGATCCCAAATCTAAATGATGAAATATACAGTGAGTACATTTGATAATATCTTTGCTATATATCTACCTATAATTCATAATGCTAATCTTCAATAGATATTGCATAACATCGTAAACATAACAGCTTTTCTAGTAACATTTATTATTTAGTGTTCATTATGGTAAAGTACTTAGCAAATACTATTACAACTTATAATGATATTTTACGATCTCTAGTTGACTAGTTCGATGCAATACATTTATTTAGCATACTTTAAGATTACTTTAGTATTGCTATAATTTATCTTTTTTAAATTTAGATGCTAAATAAATATTTATAAATATTATAGTTGTAAAATATAAAATAACTTATAAAATATAGTAATTGTAGTTATCGTTAATATAATATTGTAAAAAAGTTATAAGTTATGATTTCCATCTTTTGCATATATGTCTTTGGTGGCATCTAATGTATTCTATATCAGTATATATATAATGTATCTTCCCTCCCATCTCTATTGTCATTGGAAATATGTATATGCAGTGTACTTATTTCATAAATTATTATACAAATAATATTGTGATTCAGAACTAAATATAATATTGATTTATAAAAATCAATTATTTCTTTTCTGAAAATGAGTATACATGTAAATGTTGTCCTGAATATATAATACATATTATATATACCATATTATATCAATTTAGTACATTATGCCCACTATTCTTATTATGTATGTTTACAAAATACTTTATCTGACCCATATCCATCTCCCAAACACCCTCCCTATCTCTCCCTCTCCCTCTCCCTCTCCCTCTCCCTCTCCCTCTCCCTCTCCCTCTCCCTCTCCCTCTCCCTCTCCCTCTCCCTCTCCCTCTCCCTCTCCCTCTCCCTCTCCCTCTCCCTCTCCCTCTCCATCTCCCAAACACCCTCCCTCTCCCTCTCCCTCTCCCTCTCCCTCTCCCTCTCCCTCTCCCTCTCCCTCTCCCTCTCCCTCTCCCTCTCCCTCTCCCTCTCCCTCTCCCTCTCCCTCTCCCTCTCCCTCTCCCTCTCCCTCTCCCTCTCCCTCTCCCTCTCCCTCTCCCTCTCCCTCTCCCTCTCCCTCTCCCTCTCCCTCTCCCTCTCCCTCTCCCTCTCCCTCTCCCTCTCCCTCTCCCTCTCCCTCTCCCTCTCCCTCTCCCTCTCCCTCTCCTTCTCCCTCTCCCTCTCCCTCTCCATCTCCCAAACACCCTCCCTCCCTCTCCCTCTCCCTCTCCCTCTCCCTCTCCCTCTCCCTCTCCCTCTCCCTCTCCCTCTCCCTCTCCCTCTCCCTCTCCCTCTCCCTCTCCCTCTCCCTCTCCCTCTCCCTCTCCCTCTCCCTCTCCCTCTCCCTCTCCCTCTCCCTCTCCCTCTCCCTCTCCCTCTCCCTCTCCCTCTCCCTCTCCCTCTCCCTCTCCCTCTCCCTCTCCCTCTCCCTCTCCCTCTCCCTCTCCCTCTCCCTCTCCCTCTCCCACTCCCTCTCCCTCTCCCTCTCCCTCTCCCTCTCCCTCTCCCTCTCCCTCTCCCCCTCTCCCTCTCCCTCTCCCCCTCCCCCTCTCCCTCTCCCTCTCCCTCCCTCCCTCCCTCCCTCCGCACCAACTCTCATTCAATGTGTACACAGTTACGCCAAGGAAGTTGGTGCATTTCACTTTCAAGCGTCGGCAAAATTTAACCAAGGAGTCGAGGAGATTTTCCACTTTCTCGCAAAAAGTTTAAAAATATAAACATTATTTTTTATCAAATATATAAATGTATATATATATATTTTTGCATGCTGTGGTACATGTGGCTGTAAAAAATCCCTGATTATATCAAATTATGGTTTTCAACTGTAACCTCTGATCTTATAAGATATATATTGATGTAGTAGCATTTATACATAGATATGTGAAATGCGATTAAAATCAATATTTTTATGTGGGGTGACACTGTCTCTGGTTTTGTTTTATTATTTTTAAGTTTAACTTTATTCAAATAACAATATGCATCATATCTCCACTTCCATATATGTATCATATAATGGAAAATAGATGAATATAATATTAGTATTGGTTATATTGACAACATAATATTTATAATGAATGACATATTTTTAAAAAATTTTGAACGATAAATTTGTCTATTATTTGTCTAATCTTTTGTTTAAACTATTGAATTAAAACTTCAGTCTTAGTTTAGAACCCTCTTATGCCAATGAGATTGTAAATTATATTCGTATTTAATACTTGAGGCTAATCTAGTCTTTAACTACCAACACCTCACACTAAAATCACACTAACGCCTTACACTAACACCATACACTAACACCTTACACTAAAGCTACACTAACACCTTACACTTTAACCACATAAAGCTACACTAAAACCACACTAAAGCTATACTGACACCTTACACTAAAACTACACTAAAACCACACTAACACCTTACACTAAAACCACACTAAAGCTACATTACACCTTACACTAAGACCACACTAAAGCTACACTAACACCTTACACCAAAACCACCCTATATCTACACTAAACCTTACACTAAAACTGCACTAAAGCTACACTAACACCTTACACTAAAACACACTATATCTACACTAAACCTTACACTAAAACCACACTAAAGCTACACTAACACCTTACACTAAAACCACACTATATCTACACTAAACCTTACACTAAAACCACACTAACGCTATATTGACACCTTACACTAAAACTACACTAAAACCACACTAACACCTTACACTAAAACTACACTAAAACCACACTAACACCTTACACTAAAACCACACTAACACCTTACACTAAAACCACACTAACACCTTACACTAAAACCACACTAACACCTTACACTAAAACCACACTAAAGCTACATTACACCTTATACTAAGACCACACTAAAACCACACTAACACCTTACACTAAAACCACACTAACACCTTACACTAAAACTACTGTAAAACCACACTAACACCTTACACTAAGACCTCACTAAAGCTACACTAACATCTTACACTAAAGCTACACTAACACCTTACACTAAAACTACTGTAAAACCACACTAACACCTTACACTAAGACCTCACTAAAGCTACACTAACATCTTACACTAAAGCTACACTAACACCTTACACTAAAACTACTGTAAAACTACACTAACACCTTACACTAAAACCACACTAAAGCTACACTAACACCTTACACTAAAGCTACTAACACCTTACACTAAAACTACTGTAAAACCACACTAACACCTTACACTAAAACCACACTAAAGCTACACTAACACCTTACACTAAAGCTACACTAACACCTTACACTAAAACTACTGTAAAACCACACTAACACCTTACACTAAAACCACACTAACACCTTACACTAAGACCACACTAAAGCTACACTAACACCTTACACTAAAACTACTGTAAAACCACATTAACACCTTACACTAAAACCACACTAAAGCTACATTACACCTTACACTAAGACCACACTAAAGCTACACTAACACCTTACACCAAAACCACCCTATATCTACACTAAACCTTACACTAAAACTGCACTAAAGCTACACTAACACCTTACACTTTAACCACATAAAGCTACACTAAAACCACACTAAAGCTATACTGACACCTTACACTAAAACTACACTAAAACCACACTAACACCTTACACTAAAACCACACTAAAGCTACATTACACCTTACACTAAGACCACACTAAAGCTACACTAACACCTTACACCAAAACCACCCTATATCTACACTAAACCTTACACTAAAACTGCACTAAAGCTACACTAACACCTTACACTAAAACACACTATATCTACACTAAACCTTACACTAAAACCACACTAAAGCTACACTAACACCTTACACTAAAACCACACTATATCTACACTAAACCTTACACTAAAACCACACTAACGCTATATTGACACCTTACACTAAAACTACACTAAAACCACACTAACACCTTACACTAAAACTACACTAAAACCACACTAACACCTTACACTAAAACCACACTAACACCTTACACTAAAACCACACTAACACCTTACACTAAAACCACACTAACACCTTACACTAAAACCACACTAAAGCTACATTACACCTTATACTAAGACCACACTAAAACCACACTAACACCTTACACTAAAACCACACTAACACCTTACACTAAAACTACTGTAAAACCACACTAACACCTTACACTAAGACCTCACTAAAGCTACACTAACATCTTACACTAAAGCTACACTAACACCTTACACTAAAACTACTGTAAAACCACACTAACACCTTACACTAAGACCTCACTAAAGCTACACTAACATCTTACACTAAAGCTACACTAACACCTTACACTAAAACTACTGTAAAACTACACTAACACCTTACACTAAAACCACACTAAAGCTACACTAACACCTTACACTAAAGCTACTAACACCTTACACTAAAACTACTGTAAAACCACACTAACACCTTACACTAAAACCACACTAAAGCTACACTAACACCTTACACTAAAGCTACACTAACACCTTACACTAAAACTACTGTAAAACCACACTAACACCTTACACTAAAACCACACTAACACCTTACACTAAGACCACACTAAAGCTACACTAACACCTTACACTAAAACTACTGTAAAACCACATTAACACCTTACACTAAAACCACACTAACACCTTACACTAAAACCACACTAAAGCTACACTAACACCTTACACTAAAGCTACACTAACACCTTACACTAAAACTACTGTAAAACCACATTAACACCTTACACTAAAACCACACTAACACCTTACACTAAAACCACACTAAAGCTACACTAACACCTTACACTAAAACCACACTAAAGCTACACTAACACCTTACAATAAAGCTACACTAACACCTTACACTAAAACCTCACTATATCTACACTAACGCCTTACACTATAACCTCACTAAAGCTTAACTAATGCTTATTTATTTGTATACATCTTACCATCTTTACTTCTAATAGACAATTCCATGTATTCCTTATGTTCAAAGTAATAGATTTTGTTTCCAATGTTATAACATTTTGAATACGAAACTTAAATAACATCTTTTTCTCTATGCCGTCATCATTTTGTATTCATTTTTCGAAATGAATATTTTCTCCTACGCATAATCCAACTACTTCGACGTTTACAACCAAACGTCGTCCATCACATCGATGTAATGGACACGCCGTCCATTCGACATTCGACGTACGACGTCTTTATCCGACCGTCCTCCAGGTATGCTCGAGGCGTCGGAATCGATGCAGCAACGAGCGATGGCCGGCGGATCCGACGATTCCGGCGTACGGCGAAATATTCTCATCGTCGACGACGAAACCGAGGCCACGTACGACGCGCCGAGCAATGGAGGGTCAGTGGTAGCGATCGCGAACCCTTTCACTCCCCGAAGCCAACGAACTTGTAACCGTTTAATAAGCCGTCGTAAGCACCCAACTTCCGCGTGCATTTCGCGAGTTTCCATCGCAGACAGAACGAGGGAATTTTATAATTCGTGTAGTTTACATTTATAATTTTTTGTGCAACATTTTAACGTAATTTCTTCTGTGAATAATCGTTTCAATTGAAACAAACATAGAGCAACATAGAGCTTATAGATAAGAAAGTAATCTGGAGCAGATTTCAAAATATTTATTGAATAATGATTTATAAAATAATATTGTATTAATTATGGTATTTTAATATTTAATTTATAAATAAGAATCCTACTTAATTTAATTAAAACTATTAGCTATGTAATTATATTTTCTAAAAATATCAAAATTTTGTATATAAAATAATACAACAATTGTTTTTATGTTCATAGAATATGATTTAGAATAAGTAGTTTTATACAATTTGATTTTTTTAACTGTATTTAACTGTATTTAACTGTACTTTCTTCCAAATTCAATTTTTTTAAATATCAACATTGATAATTTCATTCATAAAATATCTTCAAACTCTATTACTTTTTTTTTTCCTCTATTTAAACTAAATATACTTTACTAAATTACTTAAGACATTACTAAACAACCAAAGATAATAAAAATCAATTTTATATATTTTGTTCAAGTAGGCTTAAGGTTATTATTTCTTTCATATTATGTAGAAATATTTGTCACTATACAA
Source organism: Osedax frankpressi (assembly GCA_964035775.1). Classification (NCBI taxonomy): domain Eukaryota; kingdom Metazoa; phylum Annelida; class Polychaeta; order Sabellida; family Siboglinidae; genus Osedax; species Osedax frankpressi. The sequence continues at coordinate 8,659,509 of OZ038318.1, forward strand.
AGAACTATATTCAATAGATAATAAATCAACTGAAAATAATCAGATCATATATAAATAGTACTAGTAATTGTTAACAAATTATATTCTTAGATAATAAAGCTTCTTAATCAACTATTCTTTTATGGCTAAACAATAATTACTTGAGAATGAATGAAAAAAATGATAATTATTAACAATAGCATTGTTAACGATAGCCATTTTAGTTTTGGTTATCATGATATTCATAAATAATTATAGTTTTTGGACAGAGTTCCGTAAGTAGCATTGAGAATATGATGTCCTATTATGGACTACAGTAATATAATACAAAATAACATATAAAACTACATATAAATACGTATTACTTAAATAAACAGTATGATTTTGAATATTATTTCTACAAAAAATATATATTAATAATATATAATTTACTTTATATTATGATATAACATATATAATTCATTACATATCATTATATTTCTCAACTTAGTGTATGTAGTGTAATGAGTGTATAAAAGTGTAAATAACAATCCACAAATATGAAATGACAGGTGAATGATGTATTCAGAAATATGAGAATTAACTAATTTATATCCAATAAAATAATAGAAAGAATTAATGTAAAAGATATTAAAAAGTAAATTGTAAAAAAAAATGTCCAAACTTCTTTTACAAAATATCACTTTATTATTCAGTTACCAAACCTTTCTGTAACTATGCATTTAATGGTTTTAAAAACTGTATTCTAATAAGTAAACTAAAATAAAGTAATTCAAATAAACAACTTATATTGAATACATTTTAAAAATATACTATGACCAAGATTAGAATATATTTATTTTGGTGCAATTTAATTATTTACTAAATCTAACACATTTTCTAAACTTAGTTTAGAAAATATTTGATTAATATTCAATATTTTAAGTAATTTCCAAACTCATACCTTTTTCATATCTACATTTACTTTGTTTACAATATTTTTGAATACAAATCCTTTAGTTATATCTAGAGTGTATTTCAATTAGTTCAAATCGATAACAATCATCTCGCTTAGTAAATATATCACATTCATAATCTTGCGAATCTCTACTTTATATCAACGAGGTACTAATTGACAACACTTATTACACAGGAATTGCTGTAAATGAGAGATGTATCATTCCATGTCTCTAGTCTGCATTTTCAGTATTGACAACCCAGTGACAGGCACTACACAATTGTATTGAATTTACTGATACACAATACATATTTTTATTTGTTATTATTTAATCAAAACAATATAGCGTAATATTATTTTTATTATATTGTATAAAATCAAATTTATAAAACAACTCAAGCATTGAAGATTTTATTGTATAAATGTTAGACACAAACAGATAGGAAACAAATGTGGGTTATTGTTTCTTAAGAGAGGACATTCCGGCTCTCATGATTTCATCAACGAGAAGGAGATTATTTGCAATCACGGTACTGAAACAGTGATACTCGATTATAGATTTCATAATAAAGATATACATTCGTGCATTTTGCAGACTAACCAAGAATGAAGTAACTGTCTTTTTACTCTGTAATTATCCACAATGCCTGCATCTAAAGGAATGATGGCCTCACCAGTGTTGATATCGATTCCGATGTGAGCTCCACCTAGTGAGTGAAATACAATAGTTATTAGCTGGAGGTGGTTTAATTTCTAGGGGTATTGCATTTGTTGGATCAATAATACTTATTACTGACCAGATGAGATGTATTCCTCTTGTAGTTTGACCAGCGTGTCCTGAGCATCGAAACCCGAGTTCACAGCCAAAGTCTTCGGAATGACCAACATAGCCTCGGCAAAGGCTTGAACTCCTAGTCTCGCCTTACCCTTCACCTTTAGCTTGAACTTTTGGAGTACTTCGTGAACTGCAATTTCGAAAGCACCGGCTCCTGGTACGACAGCCTTGTCTTCGATGGCGTTCTTCACCGCACGTAGACCTTAGCGTAAGGGTGAGATTGTGTTGCAGCGATTTCACTGTAGTTACCCAAAGTATCCAATATCTCATTAAATTATAAATATACTTGAGAAAATATCACAAAAATATCATTTCCGATATAATTAATTATAAAGTAGTATTCAGTTACATAATAATATTTATTATTATGCAATACGAAATAAAGTGATATATATAAAACAATAAAAAAGAATCTTGGACACATACCATCTCTGAGGGCATCTTTAATTTGTGTTAAAGTAAACTTATTGGGACCTTTGATCAGCAATGTCACTGAGCGTGCATTTTTACATTTCTCCACATACGTGTATTTATCTTCTCCCTAATGATGTAATGGCTTGTAATAACAAACCGAATACAATGCGAGTAGTATTCTAGTCTTAATTACTCCAACGCAATTGAATAACTATTCGCAGAGGACTTCAATACGTTAATTCATTTCACTTATAAAGGAGTTGTTATTTAATATAAGCACCATTTATTGTCTAATTTGAAATAGAAAATTAAATTTTAAATGGGAATAGAAATCTTGATATTTGTGAACCGAGAAAGAATAGTTTCTGTAAATGTGAATCTTGTTAAATGACCACCAACTAAAATATGTTCATAGACAAGTCCAGAATATCCTAGGCACTCTTCTGTGAGGTCGTCGAGGCAGTTCATAGCCATACCTCCGCAAGCCTCGACCATTCGCTCCATATTTCTCCTCTTGGCACGTCTCAACGCCATGATTCCTTCACGCGCCAACATGTCCAGAGACATGGGGTCAATGCCCTAAGTTGAGTTGGGGTGAATGCCTATTTATCTAATAGATACGCCATGAACTTATGTACTCCTGAAGTCAAATGATATTCAGAAATAATTCATTACGTATATTTAGATTATTTGTAGATTATTAAATTAGTTATAACTGCTTACTTACATATCGGGAATGATTTTAATAATTATTCAATGCTAATATAATAAAATAACAAGAAGTTCCTATAGTTATACTAGATCTAGGCACTTTTACACATTTGAATACAAAAACAACAATTTTATTTGCCTTTATAAATAAACTAATTGAAATCAAAAAAACTTTTGTTTTACAATAGAAAGACCACAGAAGCTATACGATAATCAAAACCTTTTGATTGATGACCACAAACTTCTTAGACTTGTCATCTCCGCAGACCTTGCGCTTTAGGGCGAGTATCTTATTGACCTTGGAGTCAGTGAACTCCCTTTCTGCCCTAACCAGTTTCTCACGTTCATCTGCGGACTTGTAGAAGAAACCGCTATTTACCTCGCTGCAAATGTCTCAGTAGTTAATAGTTGAATATAGTAGTTAATAGTTGAATATAGTAGTTAATAGTTGAATAGAGTAGTTAATAGTTGAATAGAGTAGTTAATAGTTGAATATAGTAGTTAATAGTTGAATATAGTAGTTAATAGTTGAATATAGTAGTTAATAGTTGAATAGAGTAGTTAATAGTTGAATAGAGTAGTTAATAGTTGAATATAGTAGTTAATAGTTGAATATAGTACTTACTAGTTGAATAGAGTAGTTAATAGTTGAATATAGTAGTTAATAGTTGAATATAGTAGTTAATAGTTGAATATAGTAGTTTATAGTTGAATATAGTAGTTTATAGTTGAATATAGTAATTAATAGTTGAATATAGTAATTAATAGTTGAATATAGTAATTAATAGTTGAATATAGTAGTTAATAGTTGAATATAGTAGTTAATAGTTGAATATAGTAGTTTATAGTTGAATATAGTAGTTTATAGTTGAATATAGTAATTAATAGTTGAATATAGTAATTAATAGTTGAATATAGTAGTTAATAGTTGAATATAGTAATTAATAGTTGAATATAGTAGTTAATAGTTGAATAGAGTGTAATTATATTATTAATAACTATTACAATGGTGGGTAGTGAGTGGTAGCGAACGGTAGTTATGGGTGGGTGAGAGTGATAGTAAGTGAGCAATAGTTAGTGGTAATTAGTGGTAGCTAGTAGTAGTTACTGGTAGTTACGTACCTTTTCTCGTACTCCAAGGAAACGTTGCAGGTGAGAATGAAAGCATTCTCCACGCGTTTCGGCATATCCGGGTGCCTACAGCCGTGGTCCATGACAATTCCGCGAATGAAGTCGGTATCCATATCGGTCTTGTGCTGCATCTCCTGAATCTCAACCATGTGCAGGTCAATTGGACGGCCGACGCAGTGCACGGCTAGGACGGCATCCACGACGTGTTCGGTCAAGAGATCGGCGAGGTCGCAGTGCACCTGGTAATGGTTACGGCGTTATGTAAAGGGTATAGTGTATATGGTTAAGGTGTAAGTACCGCCGAGAGGTTATAGTATAACATGGTAAAGGTTGAATGGACATAGAGAAGAGAAATTCACATTGAAAATGCATCTTGGTTAGATTGCGGTATATAATAAAGGTCAAAAGATCATAGAGAAGTCGTGTTTAATATAAAGGTATTAGGGGCTTAGAGATTACATTAGAGATGTGGCTAGTCATGTGAAATGACCAAAATTAACCATCGTACTCAACAATTGAAAAGCTCGTCAGGGGTAAACTAAGAGCGTATTTTACTTGTTATTCAACCTTGGTTCTCAGCGATGTCCTTGCTACATTCACCAACATCTCTCGTTCCATCTCCGAGCACACTTTCATCTCCTCCAGCAGTTCGAGAGCCCTCGTCTTCGCGAGATCGAAGCCTTCGGTGATGAGACGTGGATGCAGACCCTGACCAGTATGAAGAGTGAGAGTAGAGTACACATATATGTTACTTTATGGTATTTTATATTGACTTTATTTTCATATTATTTGACCTCATATTATTGGACCAGAATTAATATTATTAATAATTGAAATATTAGAAGTATTATTAACATTTTATAAACTTCTAGATCGGCATTTGCTTACATAACAATATTACACAATTTCTACATATAATTATTATTTAAACAAGTATTTTAATAAAATGTTGCATTTGCATGATTTCAAAAATGGGTCACTATGCTATTCATTAATTGTGTTTAATATTAACAAAAATATTAAAGATACCAACTTCCTTTTACGTTTAGCACGTTTTTATAACTAAAACACAAAATAAATTAATATATATAAAATCAGTCGTAATGAATTGCAAACCTCTTGGATGTAAACGTCGGCTTGTTTAAGTAAATCTCCGATAAGTAAGACATTGGACGTGGTACCGTCGCCAGTGATGTCATCTTGAGCAGTGGCAACTCGAGCAATCAAACTGGCAGTCGGATGTTGAATTTGCTATTTCAAAGTAATCAAAGTTAATTAATAGTAATAAAGTATTATCATATAATTTTACAATTCATATTTTTTTATATTATAAATAATATGAATGGATCATTTATCTAATGATTAAAATATACTTATAATAATCTCAATAAATATCATATACAATTATTATTAGAAGTACATGTTAAATCTTTAACATATTATGGTTACCAGTCGAAATACGAATTCGCAAGATGGACACTATAATTAGTGGATTACTAAATTCTTAATAAAAATCATTCATGAAAATAATAAAATACTCAATTGAAAGGACAACTAGATTATATTGCAGTTATAATCTAGATCACTATATATTAAATCACTTTATCTAGATTATTATATATTACAAATTTAGTTGGTGTTTATAATATTATTTAAAGAATTTATTTTAATTAAATTAACCATTTCATGAAGAAGTACATTTCCATCTTTAGTCAATTTAATATCACCAGAACCAGATACCAACCTATATTAAGTAAACATTATTTAAAATTAATGAACTAATTTTTGCTAATATATTTCAATATATTTCTAGAATATTCCTTTAATATAAAATAAATTTAAAAAACTAACATTTTTAAAGTTCCTTTCGGACCCAAGTTTGTACGTAATACATCCTGAAGACCTTTTGCGGCGCTGATATTAACAGCTAAAGCTTGTACAGCAGAAGCTACTTCAGCTTTAGGGTTAAGATATTTAATTGCAGACATTCTAGAAAAATGTGCTCAATATTATGAATATTTCTAGATCTTTGGGAACTAATAATAAGGAGACTCCTAACGATTATAAATATAAAGATATAGAACATGTATAAGCAATAATTTACAATGATAAAATATAGATATACGATTTCGATATATTTTATATATAGTAAAATACATATATTTATTAAAACACATCAATTACAATAATTTTAATGAAACAATAATATATATATATATATATATATATATATATATATATATATTATTCTCTTTGATATATATAGATCAATATATTTATTAAACTGTATCTATTATTACAACTTATCTGATTTATGGAATTTAAAAAATAAAAACTAAGATTACCTTGGTATAAAATGTATCCATGGTAATATTTATTTATTGAAAATTATCTATATAAATTATCACCCCTACGGATTAATCCTTATAACTTTTTACATGATATATTTAATATTTCAATATAAACAATTTGTATTATGTTAATTTATCATATATTAATAATAATATGTTGTTTTTATTCAACTCTCGGTTAGTTTTAATTATGAACTGCATTGTATAAATTATATTGATAATTATTAATCTTAAGATTATAATTACAATCTCGTTTTTATTTGGTTTTATTCCTTAAAACTGCAATTGATTTAATTCGTATAAAATTGTTTTCTAAAATCATCTAGCAATACGTACATTCTGATCTGGTTGGATTGTAGTTAGTAGCTTATTGTATCTAAGTATCTAGTATACATCTACTATTAGTGCTACTACAACTACTAGTACTTCTTTTGACTAATACTACTAGTTAGGACAAGTATTATTGACCCATTTATTATTTTAAAAGGAAAATATTGCTTTTAATTCGACATATTCTAGTGTGTCCCTAACCATTTGACAGGGAAGCCGCATTAATAACTTTATCGGGCAATACTAGAAAAACAGTTACTCGGATTGGTTCAATGACCAGATTATTCGTAGTATAGTTACCTATATCGCTTCTATGTAATATCTATAAGCTCATACACTAGCTTTCAATATGCGAATTGTGATCAGTTCTAATACTTACCCTGATATTCTGAGTTCACCAAGAATCTCACTGTAACTCGTGTAATGGTTACTACGTCGCTCTAGAATGAACTCTCCGAATTTGACCTCGGATTAACACGTAATGATTATCACTAATACGAGGACTAGGGGTAGGTTTTACAAGTGTTCCGTGAGTACCTCTCGACAATGAAGGATAGCCGGTAGAGAGATAAGTTTGTCAATAACTATTGTTTATTCATAATGACGTGTGTTAGTTTATGATTCATAATGACCTGTGTTAGTTTATGATTCATAATGACGTGTGTTAGTTTATGATGCATAATGACGTGTGTTAGTTTATGATTCATAATGACGTGTGTTAGCTTATGATTCATAATGACCTGTGTTAGTTTATGATTCATAATGTCGTGTGTTAGTTTATGATTCATAATGACGTGTGTTAGCTTATGATTCATAATGACCTGTGTTAGTTTATGATTCATAATGACGTGAGTTAGCTTATGATTCATAATGACGTGTGTTAGCTTATGATTCATAATGACCTGTGTTAGTTTATGATTCTTATGACCTGTGTTAGCTTATGATTCATAATGTCGTGTGTTAGTTTATGATAATTAATGACGTGTGTTAGTTTATGATTCATAATGACGTGTGTTAGCTTATGATTCATAATGACGTGTGTTAGTTTATGATATCACAGCTTATTTTCTAATCGGCTGGTTATCAACACTGTAATTTTCGTGGCTTCTTACCTCGGTGAACTCAACATGATAGTACACTATGTAAGTCTTGTATCCTCCACAGATTTGGGTTTCGTCTCAATAAACTTGCGAACTTTCTCCGCATAAAATATATACTTTCTCCGCATATATGTATATTATAGCATAGCAGAATATCACGATTGGTAAATGTTCGATTACTATAATTTGGTATCGAATTAATATAATAATACGACTTTTCATTACCGATAATCTCTATTTAAAAAAGTTTTAATATCTTATTCGAATTTGGCAATTGTAATCTTGTTCTTTAGTGTTTTAAGAAAAACCGTAGATATTTTGAAGTGTATCTCACCAAAAATCATTTTAAAATCTAAACTGTGTTATCGAATTTATATTACAGAAAGGCAACAGCAATTCAATTGTAAACTTTTTAATAATCTAGTAATAGCTATTATATATATAATTATATTATAACATGTCTTCATTGAATCTATTATGTTGTTATAGGGTACACTATAGAATACGAGGAAGATAGCGAAGATATGTATTTGGCATTCAAATATGTCAATGTTACCAGGGAAAGTAAGTGTTTTAATTGAGGATATTATATACAAAACACTATTACTATCTATTACTATCTATTAATTAAATAATAGTATTGTAATTTGAATACATGTATAGCTGTATAATTATAGACAATAGTTTTATTTAGTATAATATTTTAGAAGCCAAATAAAAGGAAAAGTGTTATTTTAAAATAAGAAATACGGAGATTCTTAATAATTTACCACACATCAATATTGTTTTGATTTAATTATACAAATTATACGATAAAAATAACTAAATTATATTTATAAATTATAATTATACATATATTTATATATGTATATTATATATTATATACATAAGTATGTATATTATATACAAAACACTATTACTATCTATTACTATCTATTAATTAAATAATAGTATTGTAATTTGAATACATGTATAGCTGTATAATTATAGACAATAGTTTTATTTAGTATAATATTTTAGAAGCCAAATAAAAGGAAAAGTGTTATTTTAAAATAAGAAATACGGAGATTCTTAATAATTTACCACACATCAATATTGTTTTGATTTAATTATACAAATTATACGATAAAAATAACTAAATTATATTTATAAATTATAATTATACATATATTTATATATGTATATTATATATTATATACATAAGTATGTATATTATACATATATACATATACATATATACATATATATATATATATATATATATATATATATATATATATATATACATAAATAATTATATATATATTTATATACACCTATAATCTCGAACCTTCTAATTAATATCGCAGAGAAAACATCGAAAGATCCTTTAGTCCATACGAAGTCCAAAATTAAAAAAAGATCTACTAGAAAATTCGAAGAAACCTACGATGGTATAAAATAGTTCTAAATTGTATGAACAACTGTTTACGCTATATTATATGTATACCATATGGCTAGATAGTTATTATTCTAACGGAGCCAAACTCACCACGTGACGATATTCTTAGGACGGCTTAAAGCAAAGGGAGAGTGCGTAACTTATCGGAAGCTTACTATGGACGGAGAAAGTATCAATTCGGAGATTGTTGATATCGGCGAGTCAGTTATTTTATCTTGTCATTTCTGGTAAGTTGGATTATTTACAAAGAGTTCGTTAGAATGTTTTATTACTCCTGGTATACGGTGTAAAATATACGGAAGCCTTTATACGGTCTTGTCTATAACACGGACATTGTCCGTGTTATAAAACGACTCATTCATAACGTCTGCTATATGATGTAAACATAGTGTTTAATATTACATAATCTATTAATTGACAATGATATTTAGACCCCGTGATTATATCAAATTAAAAGAATAAACTTTAAGTTAATTTATAATTTGTGATCAGTTATAATTTGACATATATGTAAGCGATTATAATACTAGTACATTTGATAACACTTTAACTATACAAAAATAACTATAATAACTATACAAAAATAACTTTAATAACTATACTAAAATCATCTATGTCTTGATAATTATATTTTCATATTTACAAATATCTCTAAGCATGACTCCACTAAACACTCCCCAGGAAGTGTCCCGTATTATAACATCATATGAATATGTTAACCGTTTAATTAATTAATTAATTAATTTTGTAAACGAATGTTTTGCTAGATTATATTTTAATAAAAATATTTTCTCTCGCGCATTGCGAATAAAACACCAAGTAAATAGATAAACGTAATTTAGAACTATAGAAATACTCCATTGTTAATCTCCGCGACCAACCGATAAACTTCACCCGCATCCCCCTAGCAACGACACGCCCCTCGTAAACGAAAAGGCGAAGATTTGGTACAAATTCAAAAAGATCGTGTATCCCTCGTCGCCACGCAGTCGAGACCTTGGACCACTAGTACGTTTAGTTCACAAACGTAGACAAACAATAGAATAACGGCGATCGTAACCCGTATGGGATAGACGCTATTTTAGGTGTACGTTCGGTGGTTTGAATTGTACGTCGATTAAGTGAATAGTACGAATTCGTTGGTTAATGGAGTTTACATTGAAATAAAGTCGTCTGTTTACAATACGCCATTCACACGAAGGTGAAGTGGAGGGCCGAGGAACTGCCCCTGGGTTTGGATGACGAGGATAATAGGATATACACTATTCTTGACCATTCGCTGATCATCACGAAAGCTGAAATGGGTTTGTGATGAAAGCCGGATGATAAAAGTGTCGTCGAGTTCAAAGAAAAAATGAAATAATTAATATCTTCATTATATTATTAAAACTTATTTTTATACATCTCAAACTAACTTATAACATAACTGACCAGAACATAACTGGCCTGACTCTTTTTAATTTCATTAATTCGTCCACGCCTTTATTTATTCATTCACTCAAACCCACTAAATAATTAAGAACATTCATTTTATTTTATATTTTATAATTCTTAAATCGTAAAAGAATGTAAACAATAGTTAATGATGTAATTGTATAATTAACTATTGTAGTAGTTATTATAGTAGTTAACCATTACAATAGTTAATTATTATATCATATCATATATTCAAAATAAAAAAAACACATGAAGTCCTATCACCTCCCATCCAACTATCTTCCAATCAAATCGCGAACTGACCTCAATGTCCACTATCACCTCACGCAGAAGATCGAGGTGCTTATTTCTGTGCCCCGTACGACCGACATACCCTGCACACGAATTTGACTTTCACCTCCCGGATGTTGAACAGCGAAAGCGCTGTCGCCATGACGATGGACTGGAAACAACATGATATATTAGACAGGGGGAAGCATGATATTAATTTCTTCCATTTTCTCGATGGTCAGCCTGTGTATATAAACTGTATAACTTATAGTATTGTATTGTCAATGTTATTCTCATTATCATATAACATTTGTTTATAAATTAAATATTAATATATATTATTATATTGATAAATAACTAAACAATACCCGTTGTTAATAATATATACTACTTTATTAACTTTATTCATTATTATAACGATCATACTTTTATAGTTATGCTGATACCTTCAAATATTGAATATGGTATGTAAATATTAATGACACAATAGTTATACATATTTATACGAATTATATCAACTAAATCAATTATTTCAACTACTAACAATGACGTATTGTTATTGTTCATTTATCACCAGTTATATAAGATTTTACACTATTTACTATAGTAATTATAGTGAAACCATTTCTTAACTGCATTTATTGAATAATGTATCTCGTCAATTCTCGCACAGTGATGAGGGCATCTAATGATTACCGGGAACCGTCCGCACCCTTCATCAACGGTTAATTCAGATTAACCATGCCCGCTCTATAGTAACCATGCCCGCTCTATAGTAACCACGCCCGCTCTATAGTAACCACGCCCACTCTATAGTAACCACGTCCATTATATAGTGACCACGCCCAGCATATAGTAATTACTGTATTTTATAGTAACAAAGCTCATAATATATTAACAACGCTCATTCAAAACTAACCTCGTATATAAGTGAAATAGAATAGTGTTTAATAGATAATAACGCTTTATAATAACCACACTCACTTAATACTAAGATGTACACTGTACATTGTACAGTGTACATCTTACTCCCTTTTGTAACAATAGCAACTTAACTCTAAATACGCCTACTATTTAATAATCACGCCCACTATTTAATAATCACGCCCACCTAATTCTATTAACGTATATATACTAATAACTAACCTTATAACCTGTTTTGCGAATAATCTATAAAACCACCCCGTTATCCCGCACCCACCAGCCGAACACAACTGGAAGGTAGTCACGGAGTGGAACGACTGGACGGAGTGTAGCGACTGCGACGTAGAGTCGCAGCGCTTCAGGATAGGTTAGGGAGAGGTCGAGGTCAAGGTCGAGGTCGAGGGGGCAAGTGAGGTCGATCTAGTTCAAAAGCGATTACGGTTGCCTATCGATATGGTGCTTTTCCCGCTCCCGACCGCGAACACATACTCGCGCACGCGCGCGCGCTTCCCTAGCAATTCCCTCCCGCTTTACGTAGTTTCTAACGGTCTCGTGCCGCCGATACTCGACAGGTCACTGCAAAGTTCGCAGGATCAGATTCGACTTCAGAGTTCAACCGCTGTACTTCGAACGCGTTCTTGACCTCTACGAAGGTTACCGCGCCTAAGTTACCATAGAAACCACATATAAATATAAACATAACCATGACAACGATCATTCACACACACCCTCATAATCACACCATCTCATACTCACTATTGCATCTCTCTCTCTCTCTCTCTCTCTCTCTCTCTCTCTCTCTCTCTCTCTCTCTCTCTCTCTCTCTCTCTCTCTCTCTCTCTCTCTCTCACCCCTCACCATTTACAGATGGAGTATCATGCCATTCCACAATATTCCAAGAGGATTTTGAAATCTCAAGTCGACGTCAAGAAATTGAAATCGCCCGTTGTAGGGTCCGCTGCTCTATCTACCACAGACAAGGTAGGAGTGGTTAACATTCAATGGACACGCCTTAAGGTAGGCGTGGTTATAATCTAAAAATGCTCACCCTTGAAGTGGGTGTATTTTAATAATACAGGATAAGTTATGCGATGTTGATCCGAGGATTTGAAGTCTCATATTAATATCAGACTATAGTCTATACAGTTCATATGTATACAGTTCTTTTCCGACACGGGTGCACCCGCATACACCCGCACTCGGGCGCCTTTAATTATTATTAAACCCTCGCGCCTCCGCCTCTCAATAGGTGGCGATACCAAAGCCGAAGTCGCCGAGAACGCCGGCGAACAAGAGTACTTCCGGCATTTCCTGAAGAATCCGCATCACGCTTTGAACGAGGAGCAGGAGGTGGCGGAGGAAGGGGCAGACCGAGATCATGAAGGGGGTGTGGCTTCGCACTCGAGGATTAGACGAGCAGTTCGTAAAATAGAAGATACGTACGACTTGTACAAGGATAAACTGGTCAAATTCGCCACCGGATACAATAAAAAGAGTTAGTGTGTATTGGTGATTGTAGGTGTAACATATGGTAGTAGTATAGGATAGGGAGTAGTGTAGGGTAGTGTAGACTTGTAGGGTAGGGTAATGTAGGCGTGTAGCATAGGGTATGAGTGTAGGGTAGAGTAGGATTGTAGGGTAGGGTAGGCTTGTAGGGTAGGGCAATGTAGACGTGTAGCATAGAGTATGAGTGTAGGGTAGAGTAGGATTGTAGGGTAGGGTAGGCTTGTAGGGTAGGGTAGTGTAGGCGTATAGGGTAGGGTAGGTTTGTAGGGTAGGATAGTGTAGGCGTGTAGCATAGGGTATGAGTATAGGGTAGGGTAGGCTTGTATGGTGGGGTATAAGTGTAGGGTAGGGTTGGGTTATAGGGTAGGGTAGTTTAGGCATGTAGCATAGTGTAGGAGTGTAGGGTAGTGTAGGCGTGTAGAATAGGGTATGAGTGTAGAGTAGTATAGACTTGTAGAGTAGGGTAGTGTAGGCACGTAGTATAGGGTATGAGTATAGGGTAGTGTAGGCCTGTAGTATAGGGTATGAGTGTAGGATAGGTCAGGCTTGTATGGTAGGATATGAGTGTAGGGTATGGTTGGGTTATAGAGTAGGGTGGTATAGGCGTGTAACATAGGGTATGAGTATAGGGTAGGTTAGACTTGTAGGGTAGGGCAGGGTAGGCTTGTAGGAGTATAGGTTAGAGTATTATAGGCATGTAGCATAGGGTAGGAGTGTAGGGTAGGATATGAGTGTAGTAGAATTATATCGGGGTTATATACCTAAGTGGGGGTTGGCAAAGGATGGTAATACGGACGATATGGTGGGAAGGTTAACGGGAGGGTGTAAGTTTTGGTATTATATCTAGAGGGAGTATTGCGGATTTCTATATGGGCGGGGTGTGTTTACGAGATGTAAAGAAATGTAATGTTAGAAATGTAAAGATGGGATTAGATGGTCCTCGAGTTTCAGTGTAACGTGATATTGGTTAGTATCCACGATCCCGAGATATCTATTCCTTACTCATCAACGCATCCGTACTCTGTACGGCGTACACCGTACAGCGTACAGTGTACACCGTACTCTGTACGGCGTACGGGTAACGACTTCCAGGTAAACTCCTTCCCCACTAACCCGTGCCCGCAGATAACAAAACGGTGAAATGGTACGAGAATTTAACGGATTTAAGTATATCCACCAATGGGTACATCTTCGCTTCACCCCTGAATCTGTTGAAGACTATGAAAATCAAAACTTCCATCAAACCAGGTTAATCTTCAGACCAGATGAAGCTCTGATGAGTTCGGGTTAAGCTCTGGGTTCAGGACCTCTAGACCTCGACCTAGCCCGTTATTGATATCAATTAATGTGTAATCTGCATCTGACCAAATCAGTAGCTTGCATAATCTGCTGCAAACACTATACCATATCTTATCAATATATATATATATATATATATATATATATATATATATAAAAGTATACAATTATATATATTTTACTCTTTTTACCTCAATTTAACTATGTATAAACCTCAACATACCACTGTTAATAACCTTCACATACATACACGAATCCTCCATAACCACACTCCATAACTCTCATGTAAAATCAAACCTAAACCCCACTAAAACCCCACCCCATCAGGTGATACGCATAACAGTTACATGAAATCCGGACAAAAGTTTGGGATTTCGTGCCCCGGGTGAATAAATATTTAATTGCACTCAGCAATATTCCTTTATCTCACACAATACACCCGCAGTTATCTAATCCCTATAGTCAACACCCACCGCGCCTCCCCACCAGAAACATGCATATCGCACACAACCCACTAACTCATTACCCCTACATCAATACAGCCCTTCAACAACACCCTCCGTGTACCCATTGCCCACGAATTCACCGATTCTATATGACATCTCAATATCTACCCACACCCTATAATACTCCAATCCCACCCCCTTCCTCACAAAACTCCACCCCCAAATCCCACCCTATATAACGTCTATCCCACCCCTTCCTCGCACAACTCTACCCCACCCTATAACACTCCAATCCCACCCCCTTCCTCACAAAACTCCACCCCCAAACCCCACCCTATATAACATCTATCCCACCCCTTCCTCGCACAACTCTACCCCACCCTATAACACTCCAATTCCACCCCCTTCCTCACAAAACTCCACCCCCAAACCCCACCCTATATAACGTCTATCCCACCCCTTCCTCACACAACTCTACCCCACCCTATAATACTCCAATCCCACCCCTTCCTCACAAAACTCCACCTCCAAACCCCACCCTATATAACGTCTATCCCACCCCTTCCTCATACAACTCTACCCCACACTATAACACTCCAATCCAACCCCCTTCCTCACAAAACTCCACCCCAAACCCCACCCTATATAACGTCTATCCCACCCCTTCCTCACACAACTCTACCCCACACTATATCACTCCAATTCCACCCCCTTCCTCACAAAACTCCACCCAAAACCCAACCCTATATAACTTCTATTCCACCCCTTCCTCACACAACTCTACCCCACCCTATAACACTCCAATCCCACCCCCTTCCTCACAAAACTCCACCCCAAACCCCACCCTATATAACGTCTATCCCACCTCTTCCTCGCACAACTCTACCCCACCCTATAACACTCCAATCCCACCCCCTTCCTCACAAAACTCCACCCCCAAACCCCACCCTATATAACGTCTATCCCACCCCTTCCTCGCACAACTCTACCCCACCCTATAACACTCCAATCCCACCCCCTTCCTCACAAAACTCCACCCCCAAACCCCACCCTATATAACGTCTATCCCACCCCTTCCTCGCACAACTCTACTCCACCCTATAACACTCCAATCCCACCCCCTTCCTCACAAAACTCCACCCCCAAACCCCACCCTATATCTCCGTAACTCATCAGATTAGAGTCGTTTCAAAAAGCCAGATGGCGTAAAGATGGCATCAAATTGACAAGATTGGAGAGGATGGCGAAGTTCAAAGGTCGAATGCGAGTGAACAAAGGAGGTGGACTGGTCATCCGCAATCTGAAGGTTAACAATGAGATAACAATGAGATAACAATGAGATAACAATGAGATAACAATGAGATAACAATGAGATAATACTGCAGTTTAACACGCTAAATATAACTACCTGTATCTACCTGTAACACCTATAACTACCTATAACTACCTGTAACTACCTATACCTACCTATAACTACCTGTAACTACCTATAACTACCTGTAACTACCTGTAACTACCTGTATATACCTGTAACTACCTATAACTACCTATAACTACCTGTAACTACCTATAACTAACTGTAGCGATCTGTAACTACCTGTAAGTACCTATAACCACCTGTAACTATCTTTAACTACCTATAACTACCTGTAACTACCTGCAACTACCTGTAACAATATGTAAATACATGTAATAACTATAACTACTTAGAACTACCTGTAACTTCATGTAACTACCTGTAACTACCTGTAACCACGTGTAACTAACTATAACTACATGTATCCACCTGTAACTAGCTGTAACTACCTGTAACTAACTGTATCGATCTGTAACTACCTGTAAGTACCTAAAAATACATGTAGCTAAATGTAACTATTTGTAACTACATGTAACTACCTGTAAACTATCTTTAACTACCTATAACTACCTGTAACTACCTGTAACTACATGTAACTACCTGTAACTACCTGTAACTACCTATAACCACCTGCAACTACGTGTAACAACCTGTAAATACATGTAACTAACTATAACTACTTAGAACTACCTGTAACTACATGTAACTACCTGTAACTACCTGTAACTTTATGTAACCACCTGTAACTATATGTAACTACACGTATCTACCTGTAACTAAATGTAACTACCTGTAACTACATGTAACTAAATGTAACTACATGTAACTACCTGTAACTACCTATAACTACATTTAACTACCTGTAACTACCTGTAACCACCAATAACTACTTGTAACTACTTGTAACTACCTGTAACTACCTGTAACTACCTGTAACTACCCGTAACTACCCGTAACACAAAGGTTATTCTGTTTTCATTATTACAATCTAGAATCGTTTGCTATAGATAACAATTTCCTATATCGTCACAGGCTGCGAGATCTTATCGCCGAGTTTAATTACGCCTCTGGCCACACAGGTCAAGGACTCTGGAAGTTACACCTGTTACTATGGTTACAATGAGCTGAGTCGAATAGTTAGGCACACGGAGAATCTAGAAGGTTCTATCTAAATTTTTTATTTTAATATTTACAATAATCACTTGCTTATGAGTTTATCATTTAATATAACTTTTTCTTATAGAATTTATAAATAGATTTATATATATATATATGTATGTGTATTCTATTAATATATTAGATACATCATATAACCTAGCATAAATTTTCAGTGGAGTCGAGTCTGGCTACAGGAGGTTAGCATCATTATTTAAAGAAATAAGTATAAATAAACATAGTTATATATATATATATATATATATATATATATATTAATAAATATAAGATAGATTTAGATAGTAACCCACTCCGATGCATCATGTGTCACCGATCCAAGTTATTGCATCATCATTGCTTACATCATCGACAGGTTTTTTCGTCGGATTCGCAACTTATATCATGCTGTGTTGGATCTGGTACTTCGTGTTCGTCGTAGTGTTGGTGTTCAAATTAACCAACGCCAGAGGACAGGTTCTGCTGACTATGTATTGATGTGTAGATAATGTTATATCTGTATTGGTCTATATCAATGTTCTATTTATAGATTTCCTCAACATAATATCCGGGTCATATTTTTTAAACAATTTATTTATGAATTAGAGATGTTAATTACATCTTTATAAATATTGTAATATACAAATATTAATATTTTATAATATATAATCATTAGTTATACCGTAGCGTTATTTATCTTCGGAGCTAAATTAGGTTATGATTATATATATATATATATATATATATATATATATATATAACTGCTTCGGTGAAGTAACAGGTATTGACGGTCAAGAAGTAGGGCAGTGTTTAGAATCATTAGCCGGAGAACAAATTATTCAATAATTTACAGAAGTGGTGAATTAATTTACCGGTGTCGTATAACAAAAGATCGCCAAAGATCACGTGTCTTTATAAATTCATATAACTAGTTAAATATAACAACATAAATATTTACGTGGCTATAAATTATATGCATACTATTATTATATATGAATATTAAATTATAATAATGTGAAACTATCGTGTATTTTGAATTTTAATATTTATAAATTGAAAAATTAAAATATTATTATCAGTATTTTATGTATTTATATGTAATTCTATTCGTAATAGTGAACACTCATTTAAAAATAATTATAACAAAACATATTTATTTGAAATATAAAGTCTAGTAGATATTTAAGAATATGAGCATAAAAGCTTGATTTTGTATATTAAATTTACAATTATTGAAAGTATTTTAAATAATTACTATAATATTTCATCGCCACGATTTCGTGACACTTTATTTTAACCTTTACTTACTTTAAAATTGAAAATTATTAAATTATTATATTTTTAAAATAAGAAAAACTTTCTATGTCTGATTTAGATATATATATATATATATATATATATACTAAATGTATTGGTTAGTATTAACTATATATATTATCTAATCTTATTATATAGTATATAGTAGATAATATTATTACATAAAATAAAGTTTTAACTATAGTTATATATATAAAATTATATATATAAAACATATTTATAATTGCGATGTCTGATTCATTTATGATAATTTAAATTCTAATAGTTATATATATATAACTATATCTGACTATATATAACTATATATGAAGGTCCAAAATATAAGGTCACGAGTTCGTGGCGATGAAATACTATATTGTATTATTTGAAATACTTTAGAAAATTGTAAATTTAATATACAAAATCACGCTTTTTATTCTTATAATATGACATATCTACCAGACTTTATATTACCACTAAATATGTTGTTGTAATTCTTTTAAAATGAGTGTCACTATTGCGAATTGAATTAAATATAGATAAAATAAAATACTAATAATAATATTTTTATTTTTCAATTTAAAAATATTAAAATTCAAAATTCTTGGTAGTTTCAGAATATTATAATTTAATATTCTCATGTAATACGAATATGCATATACTCTATAACCACGTAAATAATTATATCCTTTAAAGTTATATTTAACGAGTTATATGCATTTAAAAAGACACATGATCGTTGGCGATTTTTTATTGTACGAAACCGTCACATCACAATAAATAGACAATTAATATCGATGTTGTTACACCGGCTCTTGTAGAAAATCTTAACTAAAATCGGATGCGAGGCATTTTGAGAAGCCGATAGTTATGTTTCACTTCACGTTCTGTTATTTGATGAAATGACTCCACGGATTAATTACAATATAATAAAATACAACGTAAATATTAGTTTATATGACTCCTTCATTATAACTCACTCGTATTTTTGCAGAGTCCTGGAGCCGAATACGACCCTGAAGATTTCATGGGGAAGGTAAGCCTGGTGTCGATACATTCTGCACCAGTTTATTATAATAACTCTTAACTCATCTTGTCTGAGAGATAACACAATAAAACACACTCTAAATTAATGATAATGTAGAATTTATTACCGACATTTATTAATGTACTTTATTAATGTACTTTATTAATGTACTTTATTAATGTACTTTATCAATGTACTTTATTAATGTACTTTATTAATGTACTTTATTAATGTACTTTATTAATGTACTTTATTAATGTACTTTATTAATGTATTTTATTAATGTACTTTATTAATGTACTTTATTAATGTATTTTATTAATGTACTTTATTAATGTATTTTATTAATGTACTTTATTAATGTATTTTATTAATGTATTTTATTAATGTATTTTATTAATGTACTTTAGTAATGTACTTTATTAATGTACTTTATTAATGTATTTTATTAACCTCTATAGTATTATACTGATATTTACACAGCTTTATTAACCTCTATAGTATTATACAAATATTTACATACCTTTATTAACCTCTATAGTATTATACTGATATTTACATACCTTTATTAACCTCTATAGTATTATACTGATATTTACACAGCTTTATTAACCTCTATAGTATTATACTGATATTGACATGGCTTTATTAACCTCTATAGTATTATACTGATATTTACATAGCTTTAGTAACCTTTATAGTATTATACTGATATTTACATAGCTTTAGTAACCTCTATAGTATTATACTGATATTTACACAGCTTTATTAACCTCTATAGTATTATACTGATATTGACATGGCTTTATTAACCTCTATAGTATTATACTGATATTGACATGGCTTTATTAACCTCTATAGTATTATGCTGATATTTACATACCTTTATTAACCTCTATAGTATTATACTGATATTTACATACCTTTATTAACCTCTATAGTATTATACTGATATTTATATAGTTTTATTAACTTCTATAGTTTTCTACTGTATTTACCGACATATTATAGTAATCCTTTATTTTAACATCTTTGGAGATAACATGATGTTTACATTCATCGAGGTTTACATAATTTATTGATATTCTAATATACATGATTATTGGGTCAACAATGCCCTACGTCGGCCATAATTAACCATTGTCTAGCTATATTCGTCGAACTTCACCGACCTATATCGAGCTTATCTAAATCAGTGGACGGCCAACGAAACCGAGGCCCAGGCCCAAGAACGTTACGACAACTTCATGAATAAGAAAAAGAAACTAGACTATGACGATGGAGCAACAGATGTCGACTTTGTCAAAAAAGCCACGGAGTTAGTTACGAACTTGGGATAAGTATCTATTTAAACAGGAGGATAGTAAGGAATTAGTTATTTAGTTATTTAGAACTTGAGATATGAAGATAATAATCTATTTAAACAAGAGAGTAAGAAGTAAGGAATTAGTTATAAATGCAGTTAGTTACTTAATTATTTAAAACCTATAATAGGTGATATAATTTGGAATTAGTTATGAGATGATTTTATATATAGTCATAAAGACATAGAAAAAGAAGTTAGTAGTTTAGTTATTAGATTTGGAAATAGGAATTGAGTTAGTTATTTAGATATGTGATATACTCGTAGTTAGTTATTTAGTTATTTAGATGGCAAATGAAAGATAAATGATTTAGTTTAGACATGCAAGAAGAAGAAAATAAGTTGGTTATTTATACATGAAAATGGAAGAATAATTAGTTAATTATACAAATATGTGGAAGAAGTTTGAGTTATTTACTAAATAATATTTAGACAATGATATATCAATGAAGTTATATCAAGGAAGTTATATCAAGGAAGTTATATCAAGGGAGTTATATCAAGGAAGTTATATCAAGGAAGTTATATCAAGGAAGTTATATCGAGGAAGTTATATCAAGGAAGTTATATCAAGGAAGTTATATCAAGGAAGTTATACCAAGGAAGTTATATCAAGGAAGTTATATCAAGGAAGTTATATTAAGGAAGTTATATCAAGGAAGTTATATCAAGGAAGTTATATCAAGGAAGTTATATCAAGGTAGTTATATCAAGGAAGTTATATCGAGGAAGTTATATCAAGGAAGTTATATCAAGGAAGTTATATCAAGGAAGTTATATCAAGGAAGTTATATCGAGGAAGTTATATCAAGGAAGTTATATCAAGGAAGTTATATCGAGGAAGTTATATCGAGGAAGTTATATCAAGGAAGTTATATTAAAGAAGTTATATCGAGGAAGTTATATCAAGGAAGTTATATCAAGGAAGTTATATCGAGGAAGTTATATCAAGGAAGTTATATCAAGGAAGTTATATCGAGGAAGTTATATCAAGGAAGTTATATCGAGGAAGTTATATCAAGGAAGTTATATCAAGGAAGTTATATCAAGGAAGTTATATCAAGGAAGTTATATCAAGGAAGTTATATCGAGGAAGTTATATCAAGGAAGTTATATCAAGGAAGTTATATCAAGGAAGTTATATCAAGGAAGTTATATCAAGGAAGTTATATCAAGGAAGTTATATCAAGGAAGTTATATCAAGGAAGTTATATCAAGGAAGTTATATCGAGGAAGTTATATCAAGGAAGTTATATTAAAGAAGTTATATCGAGGAAGTAATATCGAGGAAGTTATATCAAGGAAGTTATATCGAGGAAGTTATATCGAGGAAGTTATATCAAGGAAGTTATATCGAGGAAGTTATATCGAGGCAGTTATATCAAGGAAGTTATATTAAGGAAGTTATATCGAGGAAGTTATATCAAGGAAGTTATATTAAGGAAGTTATATCGAGGAAGTTATATCGAGGAAGTTATATCGAGGGAGTTATATCAAGGAAGTTATATCGAGGAAGTTATATCAAGGAAGTTATATCGAGGAAGTTATATCAAGGAAGTTATATTAAGGAAGTTATATCAAGGAAGTTATATCAAGGAAGTTATATCAAGGAAGTTATATCAAGGAAGTTATATCAAGGAAGTTATATCAAGGAAGTTATATCACGGAAGTTATATCAAGGAAGTTATATCGAGGAAGTTATATCAAGGAAGTTATATATAATTCCTCTTCTATCTTTCTGACTAAATAATTAATTATACAACTATAGACATTTGGATTTGCAGATAAGAGGGATCAAGTTAGCTAGCCATTTATTTAGTCAGGACTAACAATTTTTAGACATTAGTATACGAGATAGTTTTGTTATTAATTAGTTGAGTAGGTAGTTACTATATTATATAATAGGATGGGTAGTTATTCATTATTAACTACTTTCCAATGGTACACATATTGAGACACTTGAAAGTTATTCAAAAGTCCACATATGCAAATGTATAATATATATATATATATATATATATATATATATATTATATATATATATATATATATATAATATATATAACAAGAATTATTAATAAACCAAGAAGTATGTATCTACTGGTATAACTGTTTTAATGTATCATGGCCCTATTGCTAGACGATTTGACCGTTAATTGCTAACGACGAACTGACCCTCTGTCCCATTCCGCGTAGTAAGATGCAGAACCGTATGGCTAACATCAACGCGGCTCCGATGAGCAAGAAATATAAGGTCAAAGTTTACTAGGCACGAACGACTCCAAAACACTAGTAACGGGATTATTGCCCCGTTATAATTATATACATGTAACTCCTATCGCAATCTTTTCGTTTAGCGGATGATTAGAGTGTCTATATCCTCCTATAGGAGGATATAAATATATATATATATTTATATATATATATATATTTATATATATATATATATGAATATTAAGTATACTTTTCAGAATTGATGTGTGTATATATATTATTAGTAGATAAGTAATTGAATGCGTACTTTCTCTTTATTTAAGGATGCCTTGATGTCCAAAGAATATTTTAAAATAGTTATATAATATTATGTCTTAAACGAAGCAATTAATCTTACAATTGCATTAGTTAATAATATTTCATTTTGTGTGACGTCACTAAACAGTTATAATAAACTTCCCCATCTATGTTCCCCATCTCTGTGTATTAGTGTTCCACCTTGCTTCAAATTTACTTTCTGTACGATTCTAGTATACTCTTATTTCATACGGTATCCAATAATCTCAATCGATACACGGCAATATAGAAAGATGAGGACGAAGACAAGAAAGGTAGCAAGAAAGAAAGCAAAAAGAAAGAAGGGTAAAGTAACAGATAATTCAAAGGCTTTACATGGATATTGAACTAGTGTCCAATGAAATCTTCCAGATATGTAAACATTGCAAATAAATTTTTATATTTTATAATTCATTTATTTATCCTTCGTAATTATATAATCATTATATAATAAGTATTATTGTAATTAACTTTAACTAAAACAATATATATTATATTATAAAGTTCACAGTATTTACTATAATGTTGTATATATTTATGTATAATTAATATAATATTAGTTATATATACAAATATAATCAATTTCATAGTATTTTATTATATTTATCAAATAACTCGTTTCGTAAATAATAACGCAAATGCATTAATAAAAATACTGAAACACTCTAATCAATAAGATAGGATTGTCATTTATATTAAAATATTTAATTTAACCATGTGAATAAGATTATTTTTTATATTTACACGTTTACACGTTAAATCTATTATCGTATTAGATAACATATCACGTATAGAAACGTCATAGTTACCCTAGATACCGTCTAGATAAACGTCCTAGATACCCCCAAGTATCCTTATCACGGCGAATTAGTGAGCGAGTGCAGCGAACGCACGCAAATCACACGACTCACGCATCGCGCGTCCACTCACAGTTCTTCTTTACTGTTTTCTATATCGTCCATGCAAGTCTCCTGCAGGTGGCGATGCTTCAGATACGCGTCCTTGCACAGATAATCAACGAGGGCGGTTTCGTTGATTTTCTTGTAATACCAATCTTCTATGCGCTCTTCGTAGTCTTCGGTGATCAGGGTACACTGCGAATAAGAATAGGATATGTATAACTTATGTAGAACTTAACGTGCCGTCTACGTTGTACGCGTTCTTTTGACATATATAATGCTATATAATCATGTTCGACGCAAGTTTTTAATTTAAAAATAATGTTCTGTATGTGTAGGCTAATATATATATATATATATATATATATATGTTTATGTGTGTACATATATATATATATATATAATGATATAGAATATTTTGAAAATGTCATTTATAAAATTAAAATTGATTATCTAAAATATGATAAATGATCCATGGCTTACTTTATCTAACATACAATATTAATATATGTAAGATATATATATATATATATATATATATATATATATATATATGACATATATCATTAATATGTTAATTCCTATGTTAAATAGCAAATTGTGTAACTCACCAAGTAGTTTAATCTTTCGATCTCGGATTTCGATTTCTGGTATAAGCCATTGTAATGTTTAACTGTATAATTATCATTTGAATATTAATGATACGATATTGGTACAGTAAACGATAATTTAATATTACATTACATATCAATTTATATCATTGCAATACTTATATATATTGATTAAATGAAATATTTAAAACTAACTATACTGTCCATTGTATTGTGATACTTCAGAAATCCTAGAAATTAATATTGACTATAAAACTTAATAATATGATATATTATCAGGTTACGATTATGTGTTAGGTGTTGATGATAGAGAATATGAAATAATAATTAATAATAAAAGACTAATAGAAAAAGTTGATAAGTAATATTAATAAAATATGTTATTTGATATTTTAAAATAAACAAATTCAATTTGAATATAAAATCGTATTGTTTAGAATATTATTTAAAATATTTTTGATCTATTACTAGACATAGATAGTTTTATCAATTATATAGTATATGCATTTATATCATATACACATAAATATATACTCTGGATATGTGTATATAGCTAGTTTAAAGTAATTTCTAGTGGTGTATACAATTACAGTATCGAATTATAATTCAACAAAATTATGTATTTAATACATATAACAATATAACAATTATTATAAAACATATTTTAAACTTATATACTATGTATACTGTACACTGTACACTGTACAGTGTACAGTGTACACCGTACCCACACGCATATTACGTAAAACCATATTGGAAAAGATAAGACATTTGAACTAACTTCAATTTCTTATCGGTGTCGAAGGACAATATTTTGCTACACACGTGAGGATCGTACCATGCATCCGTTAGCATTTGTTCTGAGTTGACATAAGCAACTTTCTTGGAAATACGGTCGATACGGTGGCTTACTTCTAATGTCTGCGAGGTGAGGTGAGGTGAGGTGAGGTGAGGTGAGGTTAGGTGAGGTGGGGTGAGGTGAGGTGAGGTGAGGTGAGGTAAGGTAAGGTGATGTTAGATGATGTGAGGTGAGATTAGGTGAGGTGAGGTTAGGTGAGGTGGGGTGAGGTGAGGTGAGGTGAGGTGAGGTGAGGTTAGGTGAGGTGGGGTGAGGTTAGGTGAGGTGAGGTGGGGTGGCTTGAGGTTAGGTGAGGTGAGGTGGGGTGGCTTGAGGTTAGGTGAGGTGAGGTGAGGTGGGGTGAGGTGAGGTGAGGTAAGGTGAGGTGAGGTTAGGTGAGGTGAGGTGGGGTGGCGTGAGGTTAGGTGAGGTAAGGTGAGGTGAGGTTAGGTGAGGTGAGGTGGGGTGAGGTGAGGTGAGGTGAGGTGAGGTTAGGTGAGGTGGGGTGAGGTTAGGTGAGGTGAGGTGGGGTGGCTTGAGGTTAGGTGAGGTGAGGTGGGGTGGCTTGAGGTTAGGTGAGGTGAGGTGAGGTGGGGTGAGGTGAGGTGAGGTAAGGTGAGGTGAGGTTAGGTGAGGTGAGGTGGGGTGGCGTGAGGTTAGGTGAGGTAAGGTGAGGTGAGGTTAGGTGAGGTGAGGTGGGGTGAGGTGAGGTGAGGTGAGGTGAGGTTAGGTGAGGTGGGGTGAGGTTAGGTGAGGTGAGGTGGGGTGGCTTGAGGTTAGGTGAGGTGAGGTGGGGTGGCTTGAGGTTAGGTGAGGTGAGGTGAGGTGGGGTGAGGTGAGGTAAGGTGAGGTGAGGTTAGGTGAGGTGAGGTGGGGTGGCGTGAGGTTAGGTGAGGTGGGGGTGGGGTGGGGTGAAGTGAGGTTAGGTGAGGTGATGTTAGATGATGTGAGGTGAGGTTAGGTGAGGTGAGGTTAGGTGAGGTGGGGTGGGGTGGGGTTAGGTGATGTTAGATGATGTGAGGTGAGGTTAGGTGAGGTGAGGTTAGGTGAGGTGGGGTGGGGTGAGGTTAGGTGAGGTGAGGTGGGGTGGGGTGAGGTTAGGTGAGGTGGGGTGAGGTTAGGTGAGGTGAGGTGGGGTGGCTTGAGGTTAGGTGAGGTGAGGTGGGGTGGCTTGAGGTTAGGTGAGGTGAGGTGAGGTGGGGTGAGGTGAGGTGAGGTAAGGTGAGGTGAGGTTAGGTGAGGTGAGGTGGGGTGGCGTGAGGTTAGGTGAGGTGGGGGTGGGGTGGGGTGAAGTGAGGTTAGGTGAGGTGATGTTAGATGATGTGAGGTGAGGTTAGGTGAGGTGAGGTTAGGTGAGGTGGGGTGGGGTGGGGTTAGGTGATGTTAGATGATGTGAGGTGAGGTTAGGTGAGGTGAGGTTAGGTGAGGTGGGGTGGGGTGAGGTTAGGTGAGGTGGGGTGGGGTGAGGTTAGGTGATGTTAGATGATGTGAGGTGAGGTTAGGTGAGGTGATGTTAGATGATGTGAGGTGAGGTTAGGTGAGGTGAGGTTAGGTGAGGTGGGGTGGGGTGGGGTTAGGTGATGTTAGATGATGTGAGGTGAGGTTAGGTGAGGTGAGGTTAGGTGAAGTGAGGTGGGGTGGGGTGAGGTTAGGTGAGGTGAGGTGGGGTGGGGTGATGTTAGATGATGTGAGGTGAGGTTAGGTGAGGTGAGGTGAGATTAGGTGGGGTGAGGTGAGATGAGGTGAGGTAAGGTGAGGTGATGTTAGATGATGTGAGGTGAGGTGAGGTTAGGTGAGATGAGGTGAGGTAATGTTAGATGATGTGAGGTGAGGTAGGTTAGGTGAGGTGAGATAATGTTAGATGATGTGAAGTGAGGTGAGGTTAGGTGAGGTGAGGTGAGGTAATGTTAGATGATTTGAAGTAAGGTGAGGTTAGGTGAGGTGAGGTGAGGTAATGTTAGATGATGTGAGGTGAGGTGAGGTTAGGTGAGGTGGGGTGGGGTGGGGTGGGGTAAGGGGAGGTGAGGGGAAGTGAGGTGAGGTGAGATGAGGTGAGGTAAGGTGAGGTGATGTTAGATGATGTGAGGTGAGGTGAGGTTAGGTGAGATGAGGTGAGGTAATGTTAGATGATGTGAGGTGAGGTACGTTAGGTGAGGTGAGATAATGTTAGATGATGTGAAGTGAGGTGAGGTTAGGTGAGGTGAGTTGAGGTAATGTTAGATGATGTGAAGTGAGGTGAGGTTAGGTGAGGTGAGGTGAGGTAATGTTAGATGATTTGAAGTAAGGTGAGGTTAGGTGAGGTGAGGTGAGGTAATGTTAGATGATGTGAGGTGAGGTGAGGTTAGGTGAGGTGGGGTGGGGTGGGGTGGGGTAAGGGGAGGTGAGGGGAAGTGAGGTGAGGTGAGATGAGGTGAGGTAAGGTGAGGTGATGTTAGATGATGTGAGGTGAGGTGAGGTTAGGTGAGATGAGGTGAGGTAATGTTAGATGATGTGAGGTGAGGTACGTTAGGTGAGGTGAGATAATGTTAGATGATGTGAAGTGAGGTGAGGTTAGGTGAGGTGAGTTGAGGTAATGTTAGATGATGTGAAGTGAGGTGAGGTTAGGTGAGGTGAGGTGAGGTAATGTTAGATGATGTGAGGTGAGGTGAGGTTAGGTGAGGTGAGGTGAGGTGAGGTGAGGTTAGGTGGGGTGGGGTGAGGGGAGGGGAGGTGAGGGGAGGTAATGTTAGATGATGTGAGGTGAGGTGAGGTAATGTTAGATGATGTGAAGTGAGGTGAGGTAATGTTAGATGCTGTGAGGTGAGGTGAGGTTAGGTGAGGTGAGGGGATGTTAGGTGGGGTGGGGTGAAGGGAGGGGAGGTGAGGGGAGGTAATGTAAGATGATGTGAGGTGAGGTGAGGTAAGGTAAGGTGATGTTAGATGATGTGAGGTGAGGTGAGGTAATGTTAGATGAAGTGAGGTGAGGTGAGGTTAGTTGAGGTGATGTTAGATGAGGTGAGGTGAGGTAATGTTAGATGATGTGAGGTGAGGTAGGTTAGGTGAGGTGAGGTGAGGTAATGTTAGATGATGTGAGGTGAGGTAGGTTAGGTGAGGTGAGGTGAGGTAATGTTAGATGATGTGAGGTGAGGTGAGGTTAGGTGAGGTGAGGTTAGGTGAGGTGAGGTGAGGTGAGGTAAGGTAAGGTGATTTTAGATAATGTGAGGTGAGGTTAGGTGAGGTGAGGTGAGGTAATGTTAGATGATATGAGGTGAGGTGAGGTTAGGTGGGGTGAGGTGAGGTTAGGTGAGGGGAGGTGAGGTGAGGTGAGGTGAGGTAATGTTAGATGATGTGAGGTGAGGTAGGTTAGATGAGGTGAGGTGAGGTGATGTTAGATGATGTGAAGTGAGGTGAGGTTAGGTGAGGTGAGGTGAGGTGAGGTAATGTTAGATGATATGAGGTTAGGTGAGGTGAGGTTAGGTGAGGTGAGGTGAAGTAAGGTAAGGTGATGTTAGATGATGTGAGGTGAGGTGAGGTTAGGTGAGGTGAGGTTAGGTGAGGTGAGGTGAGGTAATGTTAGATGATATGAGGTGAGGTAATGTCAGATGATATGAGGTTAGGTGAGGTGAGGTTAGGTGAGGTGAGGTTAGGTGAGGTGAGGTAATGTTAGATGATATGAGGTTAGGTGAGGTGAGGTTAGGTGAGGTGAGGTGAGGTAAGGTGATGTTAGATGATGTGAGGTGAGGTGAGGTTAGGTGAGGTGAGGTTAGGTGAGGTGAGGTGGGGTGGCGTGAGGTTAGGTGAGGTGAGGTGGGGTGGGGTGAGGTGAAGTGAGGTGGGGTGGGGTGAGGTTAGGTGAGGTGAGGTGGGGTGGGGTGAGGTTAGGTGATGTTAGATGATGTGAGGTGAGGTTAGGTGAGGTGATGTTAGATGATGTGAGGTGAGGTTAGGTGAGGTGAGGTTAGGTGAGGTGGGGTGGGGTGGGGTTAGGTGATGTTAGATGATGTGAGGTGAGGTTAGGTGAGGTGAGGTTAGGTGAAGTGAGGTGGGGTGGGGTGAGGTTAGGTGAGGTGAGGTGGGGTGGGGTGAGGTTAGGTGATGTTAGATGATGTGAGGTGAGGTTAGGTGAGGTGAGGTGAGATTAGGTGGGGTGAGGTGAGATGAGGTGAGGTAAGGTGAGGTGATGTTAGATGATGTGAGGTGAGGTGAGGTTAGGTGAGATGAGGTGAGGTAATGTTAGATGATGTGAGGTGAGGTAGGTTAGGTGAGGTGAGATAATGTTAGATGATGTGAAGTGAGGTGAGGTTAGGTGAGGTGAGATAATGTTAGATGATGTGAAGTGAGGTGAGGTTAGGTGAGGTGAGGTGAGGTAATGTTAGATGATGTGAAGTAAGGTGAGGTTAGGTGAGGTAATGTTAGATGATGTGAGGTGAGGTGAGGTTAGGTGAGGTGGGGTGGGGTGGGGTGGGGTAAGGGGAGGTGAGGGGAAGTGAGGTGAGGTGAGGTGAGATTAGGTGGGGTGAGGTGAGATGAGGTGAGGTAAGGTGAGGTGATGTTAGATGATGTGAGGTGAGGTGAGGTTAGGTGAGATGAGGTGAGGTAATGTTAGATGATGTGAGGTGAGGTACGTTAGGTGAGGTGAGATAATGTTAGATGATGTGAAGTGAGGTGAGGTTAGGTGAGGTGAGGTGAGGTAATGTTAGATGATATGAAGTGAGGTGAGGTGAGGTGAGGTAATGTTAGATGATGTGAGGTGAGGTGAGGTTAGGTGAGGTGAGGTGAGGTGAGGTGAGGTTAGGTGGGGTGGGGTGAGGGGAGGGGAGGTGAGGGGAGGTAATGTTAGATGATGTGAGGTGAGGTAGGTTAGGTGAGGTGAGGTAATGTTAGATGATGTGAAGTGAGGTGAGGTAATGTTAGATGCTGTGAGGTGAGGTGAGGTTAGGTGAGGTGAGGGGATGTTAGATGATGTGAGGTGAGGTAGGTTAGGTGAGGTGAGGTGAGGTAATGTTAGATGATGTGAAGTGAGGTGAGGTTAGGTGAGGTGAGGTTAGGTGAGGTGAGGTGAGGTGAGGTTAGGTGAGGTGAGGTGAAGTAAGGTAAGGTGATGTTAGATGATGTGAGGTGAGGTGAGGTTAGGTGAGGTGAGGTTAGGTGAGGTGAGGTGAGGTAATGTTAGATGATATGAGGTGAGGTAATGTTAGATGATATGAGGTTAGGTGAGGTGAGGTGAGGTTAGGTGAGGTGAGGTAATGTTAGATGATATGAGGTTAGGTGAGGTGAGGTTAGGTGAGGTGAGGTGAGGTAAGGTGATGTTAGATGATGTGAGGTGAGGTGAGGTTAGGTGAGGTGAGGTTAGGTGAGGTGAGGTGAGGTAATGTTAGATGATATGAGGTGAGGTGAGGTTAGGTGGGGTGAGGTGAGGTTATGTGAGGGGAGGTGATGTGAGGTGAGGTTAGGTGAGGTGAGGTAATGTTAGATGATGTGAGGTGAGGTGGGGTGGGGTGGGGTGAGGGGAGGGTAGGGGAGGTGAGGCTAGGTAAGGTGAGGTTTGGTGAGGTGAGGTGAGGTGAGGTTAGGTGAGATGAGATGAGGTGGTGGGGTGAGGTGAGGTGAGGTGATGTTAGATGATGTGAGGTGAGGTGAGGTTAGGTGAGGTGAGGGGATGTTAGGTGGGTGGGGTGAAGGGAGGGGAGGTGAGGGGAGGTAATGTTAGATGATGTGAGGTGAGGTGAGGTAAGGTAAGGTGATGTTAGATGATGTGAAGTGAGGTAATGTTAGATGAAGTGAGGTGAGGTGAGGTTAGGTGAGGTGATGTTAGATGATGTGATGTGAGGTGAGGTTAGGTGAGATGAGGTGAGGTAATGTTAGATGATGTGAGGTGAGGTAGGTTAGATGAGGTGAGGTGAGGTAATGTTAGATGATGTGAGGTGAGGTAGGTTAGGTGAGGTGAGGTGAGGTAATGTTAGATGATGTGAGGTGAGGTAGGTTAAGTGAGGTGAGGTGAGGTAATGTTAGATGATGTGAGGTGAGGTGAGGTTAGGTGAGGTGAGGTTAGGTGAGGTGAGGTGAGGTGAGGTAAGGTAAGGTGATTTTAGATAATGTGAGGTGAGGTGAGGTTAGGTGAGGTGAGGTGAGGTAATGTTAGATGATATGAGGTGAGGTGAGGTTAGGTGGGGTGAGGTGAGGTTAGGTGAGGGGAGGTGAGGTGAGGTGAGGTAATGTTAGATGATGTGAGGTGAGGTAGGTTAGATGAGGTGAGGTGAGGTAATGTTAGATGATGTGAGGTGAGGTAGGCTAGGTGAGGTGAGGTGATGTTAGATGATGTGAAGTGAGGTGAGGTTAGGTGAGGTGAGGTTAGGTGAGGTGAGGTTAGGTGAGGTGAGGTGAGGTGAGGTAATGTTAGATGATATGAGGTTAGGTGAGGTGAGGTTAGGTGAGGGGAGGTGAGGTGAGGTGAGGTTAGGTGAGGTGAGGTAATGTTAGATGATGAGGTGAGGTGAGGTTAGGTGGGGTGAGGTGAGGTGAGGTAAGGTAAGGTGATGTTAGATGATGTGAGGTGAGGTGAGGTTAGGTGAGGTGAGGTTAGGTGATGTGAGGTGAGGTAATGTTAGATGATATGAGGTGAGGTGAGGTTAGGTGGGGTGAGGTGAGGTTAGGTGAGGGGAGGTGAGGTGAGGTGAGGTTAGGTGAGGTGAGGTAATGTTAGATGATGAGGTGAGGTGAGGTTAGGTGGGGTGAGGTGAGGTGAGGTAAGGTAAGGTGATGTTAGATGATGTGAGGTGAGGTGAGGTTAGGTGAGGTGAGGTTAGGTGAGGTGAGGTGAGGTGAGGTGAGGTGAGGTAATGTTAGATGATGAGGTGAGGTGAGGTTAGGTGGGGTGAGGTGAGGTTAGGTGAGGGGAGGTGAGGTGAGGTGAGGTTAGGTGAGGTGAGGTGAGGTAAGGTAAGGTGATGTTAGATGATGTGAGGTGAGGTGAGGTTAGGTGAGGTGAGGTGAGGTAATGTTAGATGATGTGAGGTGAGGTGAGGTAATGTGAGGTGAGGTAATGTTAGATGATATGAGGTGAGGTGAGGTTAGGTGGGGTGAGGTGAGGTTAGGTGAGGGGAGGTGAGGTGAGGTGAGGTTAGGTGAGGTGAGGTAATGTTAGATGATATGAGGTTAGGTGAGGTGATGTTAGGTGAGGTGAGGTGAGGTAAGGTAAGGTGATGTTAGATGATGTGAGGTGAGGTTAGGTGAGGTGAGGTTAGGTGAGGTGAGGTGAGGTAATGTTAGATGATGAGGTGAGGTGAGGTTAGGTGGGGTGAGGTGAGGTTAGGTGAGGGGAGGTGAGGGGAGGTGAGGTGAGGTGAGGTAATGTTAGATGATGTGAGGTGAGGTAGGTTAGATGAGGTGAGGTGAGGTAATGTTAGATGATGTGAGGTGAGGTAGGTTAGGTGAGGTGAGGTGATGTTAGATGATGTGAAGTGAGGTGAGGTTAGGTGAGGTGGGGTTAGGTGAGGTGAGGTGAGGTGAGGTAATGTTAGATGATATGAGGTTAGGTGAGGTTAGGTGAGGTGAGGTGAGGTAAGGTAAGGTGATGTTAGATGATGTGAGGTGAGGTGAGGTTAGGTGAGGTGAGGTTAGGTGATGTGAGGTGAGGTAATGTTAGATGATATGAGGTGAGGTGAGGTTAGGTGGGGTGAGGTGAGGTTAGGTGAGGGGAGGTGAGGTGAGGTGAGGTGAGGTTAGGTGAGGTGAGGTAATGTTAGATGATGAGGTGAGGTGAGGTTAGGTGGGGTGAGGTGAGGTGAGGTAAGGTAAGGTGATGTTAGATGATGTGAGGTGAGGTGAGGTTAGGTGAGGTGAGGTTAGGTGAGGTGAGGTGAGGTGAGGTGAGGTAATGTTAGATGATGAGGTGAGGTGAGGTTAGGTGAGGGGAGGTGAGGTTAGGTGAGGGGAGGTGAGGTGAGGTGAGGTTAGGTGAGGTGAGGTGAGGTAAGGTAAGGTGATGTTAGATGATGTGAGGTGAGGTGAGGTTAGGTGAGGTGAGGTTAGGTAATGTGAGGTGAGGTAATGTTAGATGATATGAGGTGAGGTGAGGTTAGGTGGGGTGAGGTGAGGTTAGGTGAGGGGAGGTGAGGTGAGGTGAGGTTAGGTGAGGTGAGGTAATGTTAGATGATATGAGGTTAGGTGAGGTGATGTTAGGTGAGGTGAGGTGAGGTAAGGTAAGGTGATGTTAGATGATGTGAGGTGAGGTTAGGTGAGGTGAGGTTAGGTGAGGTGAGGTGAGGTAATGTTAGATGATGAGGTGAGGTGAGGTTAGGTGGGGTGAGGTGAGGTTAGGTGAGGGGAGGTGAGGGGAGGTGAGGTGAGGTGAGGTAATGTTAGATGATGTGAGGTGAGGTAGGTTAGATGAGGTGAGGTGAGGTAATGTTAGATGATGTGAGGTGAGGTAGGTTAGGTGAGGTGAGGTGATGTTAGATGATGTGAAGTGAGGTGAGGTTAGGTGAGGTGAGGTTAGGTGAGGTGAGGTGAGGTGAGGTAATGTTAGATGATATGAGGTTAGGTGAGGTTAGGTGAGGTGAGGTGAGGTAAGGTAAGGTGATGTTAGATGATGTGAGGTGAGGTGAGGTTAGGTGAGGTGAGGTTAGGTGATGTGAGGTGAGGTAATGTTAGATGATATGAGGTGAGGTGAGGTTAGGTGGGGTGAGGTGAGGTTAGGTGAGGGGAGGTGAGGTGAGGTGAGGTGAGGTTAGGTGAGGTGAGGTAATGTTAGATGATGAGGTGAGGTGAGGTTAGGTGGGGTGAGGTGAGGTGAGGTAAGGTAAGGTGATGTTAGATGATGTGAGGTGAGGTGAGGTTAGGTGAGGTGAGGTTAGGTGAGGTGAGGTGAGGTGAGGTGAGGTAATGTTAGATGATGAGGTGAGGTGAGGTTAGGTGAGGGGAGGTGAGGTGAGGTTAGGTGAGGTGAGGTGAGGTAAGGTAAGGTGATGTTAGATGATGTGAGGTGAGGTGAGGTTAGGTGAGGTGAGGTTAGGTAATGTGAGGTGAGGTAATGTTAGATGATATGAGGTGAGGTGAGGTTAGGTGAGGGGAGGTGAGGTGAGGTGAGGTTAGGTGAGGTGAGGTAATGTTAGATGATATGAGGTTAGGTGAGGTGATGTTAGGTGAGGTGAGGTGAGGTAAGGTAAGGTGATGTTAGATGATATGAGGTGAGGTTAGGTGAGGTGAGGTTAGGTGAGGTGAGGTGAGGTGAGGTAATGTTAGATGATGAGGTGAGGTGAGGTTAGGTGGGGTGAGGTGAGGTTAGGTGAGGGGAGGTGAGGTGAGGTGAGGTTAGGTGAGGTGAGGTGAGGTAATGTTAGATGATGTAAGGTGAGGTGGGGTGGGGTGGGGTGAGGGGAGGGTAGGGGAGGTGAGGCTAGGTGAGGTGAGGTGAGGTAATGTTAGATGATGTGAGGTGAGGTGAGGTTTGGTGAGGTGAGGTGAGGTTAGGTGGGGTGAGGTGAGGTTAGGTGAGGGGAGGTAAGGTGAGGTTAGGTGAGGTGAGGTGAGGTAATGTTAGATGATGTGAGGTGAGGTGAGGTGGGGTGGGGTGGGGTGAGGTGATGTGAGGTGAGGTTAGGCGAGGTGGGGTGG
The DNA here is from genome assembly GCA_964035775.1 of Osedax frankpressi. Taxonomy (NCBI): domain Eukaryota; kingdom Metazoa; phylum Annelida; class Polychaeta; order Sabellida; family Siboglinidae; genus Osedax; species Osedax frankpressi. Next base: position 8,695,307 of record OZ038318.1, read on the forward strand.
GGTGGTGTGAGCTGAGCTGAGCTGAACTGAGGTTAGGTGGGATGGGGTGAAGTGAGGTGAGGTGAGGTGAGATGAGGTGAGGTGAGGTGAGGAGATAAATATAATTAACATATTTCGAAATAAATTATTTAACATTTATTATAAATATATTTACAAATACATAATTTTAAATAATTAAATCTCAAACTCATAAAATATCTACTACATACAATAAGATCTAATAAAAATATATTTATGAATTAGTATATGTAAAAAAATAGATATAGAAGTTAGAGAACTATTCGCATTAATATTATTAATAAAACTATTGATATGTTCGCATGAGATATATATAGCTATCTATGACGGATATAGGTTGCAAGTTAAAACTTAACACTTATTTATTGATGTAGTGGTTTAGAGAGTTAGAAAACATGCATCAGAACTAGTGATTATAGACTCGAATATATTTTAATACGCCATGTTTATTATTAAGTTATTTATGAAAATATTTACTTACTCAAATTGATGGTTATGATATTATAAATCAATTTATAACAACATATCATCTAGAAAAGCTAAGTTTATGTAGGTACGTTTATTTCTTTTATTATATGAATAATAAATAATAATGTGTATATAATAGGGTTGTAAATAAAACCGAACTGATACATTACGAACTGATAGTTTAACACTTTGATATCGAACTGATACTTTGTAATTCAATATATTACGATCCCGAACCCGAACTGATACTTTCATATTTTGATACCGAACCGAACTGATACTTTGATATATTAAAAATTACGAACTCGAACCCGAACTGATACATTTATGATCTTTATTAAATAATAAAGTCATAAATAACTTCATGGAGTTTATTTGTAATTAAAATTAACTTTGATACATTTTTTTATTGGCAGTCAATAAAAATTGACCTAAGGTCAAAAATGCAAAATACAAATGAATATTTTATTAATCATAGATTTATATAACATAAATAATTATATTGATTTGAGATTTATATTATGAACTCAATTAGTAATCAATGATTGGCTGAATTAGTTTTTATTAATTATGACACTTCCCATTGTTCCAAACCAAACCAAAATGGACATTAAATTAAATGTTTTTTTAAATGATTTTAGTTTTTGATACTGTTTCGAAACTTTGAATTTAGCATTTGATACTGTTTCGAAACTTTGATTTTAGAATTTGATACTGTTTCGAAACTTTGATTTTAGCATTTGATACTGTTTCGAAACTTTGATTTTAGCATTTGATACTGTTTCGAAACTTTGATTTTAGCATTTGATATTGTTTCGAAACTTTGATTTTAGCATTTGACACTGTTTCGAAACTTTGACTTTGGGTATCATTTACAACCCTAGTATATAATGTATGTATTATTAATACATACATTAACAATATACATTATTAATAACATATGATAAATGACTACAATAATACATATCAATTTACATTAAAAAATTGTTTTTAATAATTTATTTGATATCCAAAGATAAATAATATTTTAATTAATATTAGGATATCGTAACAATATTATATTATTAGTCATAGTAATATATATTGATTAAGATATAACCTTAATTAAGTCATAACTATTATAATTTTAATATTTAATTCGAACTTATGTTTCTCGTGAACATGTTACTTATTATGAACATGATAGTTATAGTGTATGTGTATCCCCTTATAGGTAAGGATTTATAATGTACGAAATTGCACAAACTAACATTCAAATCAAATATTTAAATTATATTGATAAATAGATTACTATATTATAGATTAAAGTATTCATTTTAAAAACCCTTTGTTTGGTAAATAAATGGGCATGTGATATTCTGTTCGTTAGTTCGTGTCCCAAATAAAAGCAAGCATGACATTCTAATTGTTTTGAAAGTTCATCTTTACAATTGTTGAGATTTATCATTAATAGTACAATATAATATAAGTTGAACATTTTTATAAGTATGAATTGAGGTCCAATATTAAATAAACAGTAAATAAATAAAATGAATTATTTATAATTTTTTCATTGGATATTTAAATTGCACACACTTTTAAGATTTATTTATAATTACCAGTTGTAGATTTTATAGAATTTTTGTGAATTCGGCGTCTTAATAGGATATCGCATGTATGTTTCCGACTAAAATTAATATAGACTAACACATAAAAAACATAGTATATTCACAAACTATGTTAGAGGCAATACCCCCTTCCCGAGAACATATAATTAGATATTTGTCAACAAATTCTAAACTTTAATTGAAAGCTTGTAAATGTTATTAAGGTAAAATAAATAAGTTTACTATAAAAATCTACTAAAGTTCAAGTCATATATCTTGTAGAAACTTTTGACCTTGATAAATAATATCAAATATACCTTTAATAAGTTTAATAAGTTACTTTTATGTATCAATGTAACTTATTAACAAGTATTATATTCTATATTATCTTTTATATTATTAATTAAGAGTAATTAAAAACAAATTACTATTAAATTATATAAAGACGAATAACTTTAAATTATTAGTGATATATGAACAAATATCGATAAGTGTTGAGTTACACCAATTACTCTAGTCGCCAATGATCCCTATTACTTAAGTAATTAGAATCAACAAAGACAGACAACGTATCTTGTTATATATGTTAATAGATTTAGGTTTTGATTAATCACTATTCTCTGCATGTATATAAATAATATACATATGTTATATATATGCAATCGATTTATTAATTCAAATTAAATTTACATAAAGTAAATGTCAAACGCACCCACCTACGGCGTAGCCTCCACACCGTTACGCCTTTAGGGGCGTACTACGGCCCGCGTTGTGTTCGTGGACACTGCGGGTGATCTCGGCCGTTTTACGGGTTAGTTTGGTTTAGCGCTATACTATCTCTACGATTCGGTTGCCCGGCTTCGTATCGAACATGAACATATCCAGGCAGGTGAGGTGGGCGTCCGACAACTCCGACAGGAGTTTACTTGGGGTTTTTCCGGCCTGCTGCCCTAAGTCTTCGTGATTGGTCGGCGCGTACGTTGCCTTGACAACGCCGGGCGTATTTTTACCGCTGACGTAGTCGACAACTAATTTCGAGAGAACTACGCCGAAGACTAGAATAGCGAATCCGGTGAGTACAACGCTAAGTGAAGCCATTCGTGATGAGCTCTTCGGTATTCCTGTCGATTAGTTAATGAATACATTAGTTAGTGAATACATTAGTTAATGAATACATTAGTTAGTGTATACGTTAGTTAGTGAATACATTAGTTAATGAATACATTAGTTAGTGAATACATTAGTTAGTGAATACATTAGTTAATGAATACATTAGTTAATGAATACATTAGTTAGTGAATACATTAGTTAATGAATACATTAGTTAATGAATACATTAGTTAGTGAATACATTAGTTAGTGAATACATTAGTTAGTGAATACATTAGTTAGTGAATACATTAGTTAGTGAATACATTAGTTAATGAATACATTAGTTAATGAATACATTAGTTAATGAATACATTAGTTAATGAATACATTAGTTAGTGAATACATTAGTTAGTGAATACATTAGTTAATGAATACATTAGTTAGTGAATACATTAGTTAATGAATACATTAGTTAGTGAATACATTAGTTAATGAATACATTAGTTAATGAATACATTAGTTAGTGAATACATTAGTTAATGAATACATTAGTTAGTGAATACATTAGTTAGTGAATACATTAGTTTGTGAATACATTAGTTAGTGAATACATTAGTTAGTGAATACATTAGTTAGTGAATACATTAGTTAGTGAATAAATTAGTTAGTGAATACATTAGTTAGTAAATACATTAGTTAATGAATATATTAGTTAGTAAATACATTAGTTAGTGAATACATTAGTTAGTGAATACATTAGTTAGTGAATACATTAGTTAGTGAATACATTAGTTAGTGAATACATTAGTTAGTGAATACATTAGTTAGTGAATACATTAGTTAGTGAATACATTAGTTAGTGAATAAATTAGTTAGTGAATACATTAGTTAGTAAATACATTAGTTAATGAATATATTAGTTAGTGAATACATTAGTTAGTGAATACATTAGTTAGTGAATACATTAGTTAGTGAATACATTAGTTAGTGAATACATTAGTTAGTGAATACATTAGTTAGTGAATACATTAGTTAGTGAATACATTAGTTAGTGAATACATTAGTTAGTGAATACATTAGTTAATGAATACATTAGTTAGTGAATACATTAGTTAGTGAATACATTAGTTAGTGAATACATTAGTTAGTGAATACATTAGTTAGTGAATACATTAGTTAGTGAATACATTAGTTAGTGAATACATTAGTTAGTGAATACATTAGTTAGTGAATACATTAGTTAATGAATACATTAGTTAGTGAATACATTAGTTAGTGAATACATTAGTTAGTGAATACATTAGTTAGTGAATACATTAGTTAGTGAATGCATTAGTTAGTGAATACATTAGTTAGTGAATACATTAGTTAGTGAATACATTAGTTAGTGAATAAATTAGTTAATGAATACATTAGTTAGTGAATACATTAGTTAGTGAATACATTAGTTAATGAATACATTAGTTAGTGAATACATTAGTTAATGAATACATTAGTTAATGAATACATTAGTTAGTGAATACATTAGTTAATGAATACATTAGTTAATGAATACATTAGTTAGTGAATACATTAGTTAATTAATACATTAGTTAATGAATACATTAGTTAGTGAATACATTAGTTAATGAATACATTAGTTAATGAATACATTAGTTAATGAATACATTAGTTAATGAATACATTAGTTAATGAATACATTAGTTAGTGAATACATTAGTTAGTGAATACATTAGTTAGTGAATACATTAGTTAATGAATACATTAGTTAGTGAATACATTAGTTAATGAATACATTAGTTAGTGAATACATTAGTTAATGAATACATTAGTTAATGAATACATTAGTTAGTGAATACATTAGTTAATGAATACATTAGTTAGTAATACATTAGTTAGTGAATACATTAGTTTGTGAATACATTAGTTAGTGAATACATTAGTTAGTGAATACATTAGTTAGTGAATACATTAGTTAGTGAATAAATTAGTTAGTGAATACATTAGTTAGTAAATACATTAGTTAATGAATATATTAGTTAGTGAATACATTAGTTAGTGAATACATTAGTTAGTGAATACATTAGTTAGTGAATACATTAGTTAGTGAATACATTAGTTAGTGAATACATTAGTTAGTGAATACATTAGTTAGTGAATACATTAGTTAGTGAATAAATTAGTTAGTGAATACATTAGTTAGTAAATACATTAGTTAATGAATATATTAGTTAGTGAATACATTAGTTAGTGAATACATTAGTTAGTGAATACATTAGTTAGTGAATACATTAGTTAGTGAATACATTAGTTAGTGAATACATTAGTTAGTGAATACATTAGTTAGTGAATACATTAGTTAGTGAATACATTAGTTAGTGAATACATTAGTTAGTGAATACATTAGTTAATGAATACATTAGTTAGTGAATACATTAGTTAGTGAATACATTAGTTAGTGAATACATTAGTTAGTGAATACATTAGTTAGTGAATACATTAGTTAGTGAATACATTAGTTAGTGAATACATTAGTTAGTGAATACATTAGTTAGTGAATACATTAGTTAGTGAATACATTAGTTAGTGAATACATTAGTTAGTGAATACATTAGTTAGTGAATACATTAGTTAGTGAATGCATTAGTTAGTGAATACATTAGTTAGTGAATACATTAGTTAGTGAATACATTAGTTAGTGAATAAATTAGTTAATGAATACATTAGTTAGTGAATACATTAGTTAGTGAATACATTAGTTAATGAATACATTAGTTAGTGAATACATTAGTTAATGAATACATTAGTTAATGAATACATTAGTTAGTGAATACATTAGTTAATGAATACATTAGTTAATGAATACATTAGTTAGTGAATACATTAGTTACTTAATACATTAGTTAATGAATACATTAGTTAGTGAATACATTAGTTAATGAATACATTAGTTAATGAATACATTAGTTAATGAATACATTAGTTAATGAATACATTAGTTAATGAATACATTAGTTAGTGAATACATTAGTTAGTGAATACATTAGTTAGTGAATACATTAGTTAGTGAATACATTAGTTAGTGAATACATTAGTTAATGAATACATTAGTTAGTGAATACATTAGTCAGTGAATACATTAGTTAATGAATACATTAGTTAGTGAATACATTAGTTAATGAATACATTAGTTAGTGAATACATTAGTTAATGAATACATTAGTTAATGAATACATTAGTTAATGAATACATTAGTTAATGAATACATTAGTTAATGAATACATTAGTTAATGAATACATTAGTTAATGAATACATTAGTTAGTGAATACATTAGTTAGTGAATACATTAGTTAATGAATACATTAGTTAGTGAATACATTAGTTAGTGAATACATTAGTTAGTGAATACATTAGTTTGTGAATACATTAGTTAGTGAATACATTAGTTAGTGAATACATTATTTAGTGAATACATTAGTTAGTGAATACATTAGTTAGTGAATACATTAGTTAGTGAATACATTAGTTAGTGAATACATTAGTTAGTGAATACATTAGTTAGTGAATACATTAGTTAGTGAATACATTAGTTAGTGAATACATTAGTTAGTGAATACATTAGTTAGTGAATACATTAGTTAGTGAATGCATTAGTTAGTGAATACATTAGTGCGTGAATACATTAGTTAGTGAATACATTAGTTAGTGAATAAATTAGTTAGTGAATACATTAGTTAGTGAATACATTAGTTAGTGAATACATTAGTTAGTGAATATATTAGTTAATGAATACATTAGTTAGTGAATACATTAGTTAGTGAATACATTAGTTAGTGAATACATTAGTTTGTGAATACATTAGTTAGTGAATACATTAGTTAGTGAATACATTATTTAGTGAATACATTAGTTAGTGAATACATTAGTTAGTGAATACATTAGTTAGTGAATACATTAGTTAGTGAATACATTAGTTAGTGAATACATTAGTTAGTGAATACATTAGTTAGTGAATACATTAGTTAGTGAATACATTAGTTAGTGAATACATTAGTTAGTGAATACATTAGTTAGTGAATACATTATTTAGTGAATGCATTAGTTAGTGAATACATTAGTTAGTGAATACATTAGTTAGTGAATACATTAGTTAGTGAATACATTAGTTAGTGAATAAATTAGTTAGTGAATACATTAGTTAGTGAATACATTAGTTAGTGAATACATTAGTTAGTGAATACATTAGTTAGTGAATACATTAGTTAGTGAATACATTAGTTAGTGAATACATTAGTTAGTGAATACATTAGTTAGTGAATACATTAGTTAGTGAATACATTAGTTAGTGAATACATTAGTTAGTGAATACATTAGTTAGTGAATACATTAGTTAGTGAATGCATTAGTTAGTGAATACATTAGTTAGTGAATACATTAGTTAGTGAATACATTAGTTAGTGAATAAATTAGTTAATGAATACATTAGTTAGTGAATACATTAGTTAGTGAATACATTAGTTAATGAATACATTAGTTAGTGAATACATTAGTTAATGAATACATTAGTTAATGAATACATTAGTTAGTGAATACATTAGTTAATGAATACATTAGTTAATGAATACATTAGTTAGTGAATACATTAGTTAATTAATACATTAGTTAATGAATACATTAGTTAGTGAATACATTAGTTAATGAATACATTAGTTAATGAATACATTAGTTAATGAATACATTAGTTAATGAATACATTAGTTAATGAATACATTAGTTAGTGAATACATTAGTTAGTGAATACATTAGTTAGTGAATACATTAGTTAATGAATACATTAGTTAGTGAATACATTAGTTAATGAATACATTAGTTAGTGAATACATTAGTTAATGAATACATTAGTTAATGAATACATTAGTTAGTGAATACATTAGTTAATGAATACATTAGTTAGTGAATACATTAGTTAGTGAATACATTAGTTTGTGAATACATTAGTTAGTGAATACATTAGTTAGTGAATACATTAGTTAGTGAATACATTAGTTAGTGAATAAATTAGTTAGTGAATACATTAGTTAGTAAATACATTAGTTAATGAATATATTAGTTAGTGAATACATTAGTTAGTGAATACATTAGTTAGTGAATACATTAGTTAGTGAATACATTAGTTAGTGAATACATTAGTTAGTGAATACATTAGTTAGTGAATACATTAGTTAGTGAATACATTAGTTAGTGAATACATTAGTTAGTGAATAAATTAGTTAGTGAATACATTAGTTAGTAAATACATTAGTTAATGAATATATTAGTTAGTGAATACATTAGTTAGTGAATACATTAGTTAGTGAATACATTAGTTAGTGAATACATTAGTTAGTGAATACATTAGTTAGTGAATACATTAGTTAGTGAATACATTAGTTAGTGAATACATTAGTTAGTGAATACATTAGTTAGTGAATACATTAGTTAGTGAATACATTAGTTAATGAATACATTAGTTAGTGAATACATTAGTTAGTGAATACATTAGTTAGTGAATACATTAGTTAGTGAATACATTAGTTAGTGAATACATTAGTTAGTGAATACATTAGTTAGTGAATACATTAGTTAGTGAATACATTAGTTAGTGAATACATTAGTTAGTGAATACATTAGTTAGTGAATACATTAGTTAGTGAATACATTAGTTAGTGAATGCATTAGTTAGTGAATACATTAGTTAGTGAATACATTAGTTAGTGAATACATTAGTTAGTGAATAAATTAGTTAATGAATACATTAGTTAGTGAATACATTAGTTAGTGAATACATTAGTTAATGAATACATTAGTTAGTGAATACATTAGTTAATGAATACATTAGTTAATGAATACATTAGTTAGTGAATACATTAGTTAATGAATACATTAGTTAATGAATACATTAGTTAGTGAATACATTAGTTAATTAATACATTAGTTAATGAATACATTAGTTAGTGAATACATTAGTTAATGAATACATTAGTTAATGAATACATTAGTTAATGAATACATTAGTTAATGAATACATTAGTTAATGAATACATTAGTTAGTGAATACATTAGTTAGTGAATACATTAGTTAGTGAATACATTAGTTAGTGAATACATTAGTTAGTGAATACATTAGTTAATGAATACATTAGTTAGTGAATACATTAGTCAGTGAATACATTAGTTAATGAATACATTAGTTAGTGAATACATTAGTTAATGAATACATTAGTTAGTGAATACATTAGTTAATGAATACATTAGTTAATGAATACATTAGTTAATGAATACATTAGTTAATGAATACATTAGTTAATGAATACATTAGTTAATGAATACATTAGTTAGTGAATACATTAGTTAGTGAATACATTAGTTAATGAATACATTAGTTAGTGAATACATTAGTTAGTGAATACATTAGTTAGTGAATACATTAGTTAGTGAATACATTATTTAGTGAATACATTAGTTAGTGAATACATTAGTTAGTGAATACATTAGTTAGTGAATACATTAGTTAGTGAATACATTAGTTAGTGAATACATTAGTTAGTGAATACATTAGTTAGTGAATACATTAGTTAGTGAATACATTAGTTAGTGAATACATTAGTTAGTGAATACATTAGTTAGTGAATACATTAGTTAGTGAATACATTAGTTAGTGAATACATTAGTTAGTGAATGCATTAGTTAGTGAATACATTAGTGCGTGAATACATTAGTTAGTGAATACATTAGTTAGTGAATAAATTAGTTAGTGAATACATTAGTTAGTGAATACATTAGTTAGTGAATACATTAGTTAGTGAATATATTAGTTAATGAATACATTAGTTAGTGAATACATTAGTTAGTGAATACATTAGTTTGTGAATACATTAGTTTGTGAATACATTAGTTAGTGAATACATTAGTTAGTGAATACATTATTTAGTGAATACATTAGTTAGTGAATACATTAGTTAGTGAATACATTAGTTAGTGAATACATTAGTTAGTGAATACATTAGTTAGTGAATACATTAGTTAGTGAATACATTAGTTAGTGAATACATTAGTTAGTGAATACATTAGTTAGTGAATACATTAGTTAGTGAATACATTATTTAGTGAATGCATTAGTTAGTGAATACATTAGTTAGTGAATACATTAGTTAGTGAATACATTAGTTAGTGAATACATTAGTTAGTGAATAAATTAGTTAGTGAATACATTAGTTAGTGAATACATTAGTTAGTGAATATATTAGTTAGTGAATACATTAGTTAGTGAATACATTAGTTAGTGAATACATTAGTTAGTGAATAAATTAGTTAGTGAATACATTAGTTAGTAAATACATTAGTTAATGAATACATTAGTTAGTGAATACGTTAGTTAGTGAATACGTTAGTTAGTGAATACATTAGTTAGTGAATACATTAGTTAGTGAATACATTAGTTAGTGAATACATTAGTTAGTGAATACATTAGTTAGTGAATACATTAGTTAATGAATACATTAGTTAGTGAATACATTAGTTAGTGAATACATTAGTTAGTGAATACATTAGTTAGTGAATACATTAGTTAGTGAATACATTAGTTAGTGAATACATTAGTTAGTGAATACATTAGTTAGTGAATACATTAGTTAGTGAATACATTAGTTAGTGAATACATTAGTTAGTGAATACATTAGTTAGTGAATACATTAGTTAGTGAATACATTAGTTAGTGAATACATTAGTTAGTGAATACATTAGTTAGTGAATACATTAGTTAGTGAATACATTAGTTAGTGAATACATTAGTTAGTGAATACATTAGTTAGTGAATACATTAGTTAGTGAATACATTAGTTAGTGAATACATTAGTTAGTGAATACATTAGTTAGTGAATACATTAGTTAGTGAATACATTAGTTAGTGAATACATTAGTTAGTGAATACATTAGTTAATGAATACATTAGTTAATGAATACATTAGTTAGTGAATACATTAGTTAGTGAATACATTAGTTAGTGAATACATTAGTTAGTGAATACATTAGTTAGTGAATACATTAGTTAGTGAATACATTAGTTAGTGAATACATTAGTTTGTGAATACATTAGTTAAGTAATACATTAGTTAGTGAATACATTAGTTAGTGAATACATTAGTTAGTGAATACATTAGTTAGTGAATACATTAGTTAGTGAATACATTAGTTAGTGAATACATTAGTTAGTGAATACATTAGTTAGTGAATACATTAGTTAGTGAATACATTAGTTAGTGAATACATTAGTTAGTGAATACATTAGTTAGTGAATACATTAGTTAGTGAATACATTAGTTAGTGAATACATTAGTTAATGAATACATTAGTTAATGAATACATTAGTTAATGAATACATTAGTTAGTGAATACATTATTTAGTGAATACATTAGTTAGTGAATACATTAGTTAGTGAATACATTCGTTAGTGAATACATTAGTTAATGAATACATTAGTTAGTGAATACATTAGTTAGTGAATACATTAGTTAGTGAATACATTAGTTAGTGAATACATTAGTTAGTGAATACATTAGTTAGTGAATACATTAGTTAGTGAATACATTAGTTAGTGAATACATTAGTTAGTGAATACATTAGTTAGTGAATACATTATTTAGTGAATGCATTAGTTAGTGAATACATTAGTTAGTGAATACATTAGTTAGTGAATACATTAGTTAGTGAATACATTAGTTAGTGAATAAATTAGTTAGTGAATACATTAGTTAGTGAATACATTAGTTAGTGAATACATTAGTTAATGAATATATTAGTTAGTGAATACATTAGTTAGTGAATACATTAGTTAGTGAATACATTAGTTAGTGAATACATTAGTTAGTGAATACATTAGTTAGTGAATACATTAGTTAGTGAATACATTAGTTTGTGAATACATTAGTTAGTGAATACATTAGTTAGTGAATACATTAGTTAGTGAATACATTAGTTAGTGAATACATTAGTTAGTGAATACATTAGTTAGTGAATACATTAGTTAGTGAATACATTAGTTAGTGAATACATTAGTTAGTGAATACATTAGTTAGTGAATATATTAGTTAGTGAATATATTAGTTAGCGAATACATTAGTTAGTGAATACATTAGTTAGGGAATACATTAGTTAGTGAATACATTAGTTAGTGAATACATTAGTTAGTGAATACATTAGTTAGTGAATACATTAGTTAGTGAATACATTAGTTAGTGAATATATTAGTTAATGAATACATTAGTTAGTGAATACATTAGTTAGTGAATACATTAGTTAATGAATAAATTAGTTAGTGAATACATTAGTTAGTAAATACATTAGTTAGTGAATAAATTAGTTAATGAATACATTAGTTAGTGAATAAATTAGTTAGTGAATACATTAGTTGGTGAATACATTAGTTAATGAATACATTAGTTAGTGATTACATTAGTTAGTGAATACATTAGTTAGTGAATACATTAGTTAGTGAATACATTAGTTAGTGAATACATTAGTTAGTGAATACATTAGTTAGTGAATACATTAGTTAGTGAATACATTAGTTAGTGAATACATTAGTTAGTGAATACATTAGTTAGTGAATACATTAGTTAGTGAATACATTAGTTAGTGAATACATTAGTTAGTGAATACATTAGTTAATGAATACATTAGTTAATGAATACATTAGTTAGTGAATACATTAGTTAGTGAATACATTAGTTAGTGAATACATTAGTTAATGAATACATTAGTTAGTGAATACATTAGTTAGTGAATACATTAGTTAGTGAATACATTAGTTAGTGAATACATTAGTTAGTGAATACATTAGTTAGTGAATACATTAGTTAGTGAATACATTAGTTAGTGAATACATTAGTTAGTGAATACATTAGTTAGTGAATACATTAGTTAGTGAATACATTAGTTAGTGAATACATTAGTTAGTGAATACATTAGTTAGTGAATACATTAGTTAATGAATACATTAGTTAATGAATACATTAGTTAATGAATACATTAGTTAATGAATACATTAGTTAGTGAATACATTAGTTAGTGAATACATTAGTTAGTGAATACATTAGTTAGTGAATACATTAGTTAGTGAATACATTAGTTAGTGAATACATTAGTTAATGAATAAATTAGTTAATGAATACATTAGTTAATGAATACATTAGTTAATGAATACATTAGTTAGTGAATACATTAGTTAATTAATACATTAGTTAGTGAATACATTAGCTAATGAATACATTAGTTAATATACTACTTTAAGAATATTCTTGATAGAGTACGGAGATGTGTCATGTAAGATTTAATAAACATTATACTGTATACTATATACAATATACTATATTCAATATACTGTATACAATAAACTGTATATAATATAATGTTTACAATATACTGTATATAATATACTGTATATAATATACTATATTCAATATACTTTATACAATAAACTGTAAATAATATAATGTTTACAATATACTGTATATAATATACTGTATACAATATACTATATTCAATATACTTTATACAATAAACTGTATATAATATACTGTATACAATATACTGTATATAATATACTGTATACAATAAACTGTATATAATATACTGTATACAATAAACTGTATATAATATACTGTATACAATAAACTGTATATAATATAATGTATACAATATACTGTATATAATATACTGTATATAATATAATGTATACAATATACTGTATATAATATAATGTTTACAATATACTGTATATAATATAATGTTTACAATATACTATATTCAATATACTATATACAATAAACTGTATATAATATACTGTATACAATATACTGTATATAATATACTGTATACAATATACTGTATATAATATACTGTATACAATAAACTGTATATAATATACTGTATACAATATACTGTATACAATATACTGTATACAATATACTGTATATAATATACTGTATACAATAAACTGTATATAATATACTGTATACAATATACTATATACAATATACTATATACAATATAATGTATACAATATACTGTATAATATACTATATACAATATACTATATACAATATACTATATACAATATACTGTATACAATATACTGTATATAATATAATGTTTACAATAAGCTGTATATAATATACTGTATACAATATACTCTATATAATATACTGTATTCAATATACTGTATATAATATACGGTATACAATATACTGTATATAATATAATGTATACAATATACTGTATATAATATACTGTATTCAATATACTGTATATAATATATGGTATACAATATACTGTATATAATATAATGTATACAATATACTGTATATAATATACTGTATTCAATATACTGTATATAATATACGGTATACAATATACTGTATATAATATAATGTATACAATATACTGTATATAATATACTGTATTCAAATACTGTATATAATATACTGTATACAATATACTGTATATAATATAATGTATACAATATACTGTATATAATATACTGTATTCAATATACTGTATATAATATACGGTATTCAATATACTGTATATAATATACTGTATGCAATATACTGTATATAATATACGGTATACAATATACTGTATATAATATACTGTATACAATAAACTGTATATAATATACTGTATACAATATACTGTATACAATATACTGTATATAATATACTGTATATAATATAATGTTTACAATATACTGTATATAATATACTGTATTCAATATACTGTATATAATATACGGTATACAATATACTGTATATAATATACTGTATACAATATACTGTATATAATATACTGTATACAATATACTGTATATAATATACTGTATACAATATATTGTATACAATATACTGTATATAATATATTGTATATAATATAATGTTTACAATATACTGTATATAATATACTGTATATAATATACTGTATACAATAAACTGTATATAATATACTGTATACAATAAACTGTATATAATATAATGCATACCATAAACTGTATATAATATACTGTATACAATATACTGTATATAATATACTGTATAAAATATACTGTATATAATATAATGTTTACAATAAACACTATATAATATAATGTTTACAATATACTGTATATAATATACTGTATACAATATACTGTATATAATATACTGTATACAATAAACTGTATATAATATAATGTATACAATATACTGTATATAATATACTGTATACAATATACTGTATATAATATACTGTATACCATAAACTGTATATAATATACTGTATACAATATACTATATACAATATACTATATACAATATACTGTATACAATATACTGTATATAATATAATGTATACAATATACTGTATATAATATACTGTATACAATATACTGTATATAATATACTGTATACAATATACTGTATATAATATACTATATACAATAAACTGTATATAATATACTGTATACAATATACTGTATACAATATACTGTATATAATATACTGTATATAATATACTGTATATAATATACTGTATACAATATACTGTATGTAATATAATGTTTACAATAAACTGTATATAATATAAATTTTACAATATAATGTATACAATATACTGTATAGAATATACTGTATTCAATATAATGTATATAATATACTGTATACAATATACTATATACAATATACTATATACAATATACTATATACAATATACTGTATATAATATACTGTATACAATATACTGTATATAATATACTGTATACAATATACTGTATATAATATACTGTATACAATATATTGTATACAATATACTGTATATAATATATTGTATATAATATAATGTTTACAATATACTGTATATAATATACTGTATATAATATACTGTATACAATAAACTGTATATAATATACTGTATACAATAAACTGTATATAATATACTGCATACCATAAACTGTATATAATATACTGTATACAATATACTGTATATAATATACTGTATACAATATACTGTATATAATATAATGTTTACAATAAACACTATATAATATAATGTTTACAATATACTGTATATAATATACTGTATACAATATACTGTATATAATATACTGTATACACTAAACTATATATAATATAATGTATACAATATACTGTATATAATATACTGTATACAATATACTGTATATAATATACTGTATACCATAAACTGTATATAATATACTGTATACAATATACTATATACAATATACTATATACAATATACTGTATACAATATACTGTATATAATATAATGTATACAATATACTGTATATAATATACTGTATACAATATACTGTATATAATATACTGTATACAATATACTGTATATAATATACTATATACAATAAACTGTATATAATATACTGTATACAATATACTGTATACAATATACTATATACAATATACTGTATACAATATACTGTATATAATATACTGTATACAATATACTGTATATAATATACTGTATACAATAAACTGTATATAATATACTGTATACAATATACTATATACAATATACTATATACAATATACTGTATACAATATACTGTATACAATATACTATATACAATATACTATATACAATATACTATATACAATATACTGTATACAATATACTGTATATAATATAATGTTTACAATAAACTGTATATAATATAATTTTTACAATATACTGTATATAATATACTGTATATAATATACTGTATATAATATACTGTATACAATATACTGTATGTAATATAATGTTTACAATAAACTGTATATAATATAAATTTTACAATATAATGTATACAATATACTGTATATAATATACTGTATTCAATATAATGTATATAATATACTGTATACAATATACTATATACAATATATTATATACAATATACTATATACAATATACTGTATACAATATACTGTATATAATATAATGTTTACAATAAACTGTATATAATATAATGTTTACAATATACTGTATATAATATACTGTATATAATATACTATATATAATATACTGTATACAATATACTGTATATAATATAATGTTTACAATATACTGTATATAATATACTGTATACAATATACTGTATATAATATACTGTGTACAATAAACTGCATATCATATAATGTATACAATATACTGTATACAATATACTGTATATAATATATTGTATATAATATAATGTTTACAATATACTGTATTCAATATACTGTATATAATATACGGTATACAATATACTGTATATAATATAACGTATACAATATACTGTATATAATATACTTTATTCAAATACTGTATATAATATACTGTATACAATATACTGTATATAATATAATGTATACAATATACTGTATATAATATACTGTATTCAATATACTGTATATAATATACTGTATACAATATACTGTATATAATATACTGTATTCAAAATACTGTATATAATATACGGTATACAATAAACTGTATATAATATACTGTATATAATATTCTGTATATAATATACTATATTCAATATACTTTATACAATAAACTGTAAATAATATAATGTTTACAATATACTGTATATAATATACTGTATGCAATCTACTATATTCAATATACTTTATACAATAAACTGTATATAATATACTGTATACAATATACTGTATATAATATACTGTATACAATAAACTGTATATAATATACTGTATACAATAAACTGTATATAATATACTGTATACGATATACTGTATATAATATAATGTTTACAATATACTGTATATAATATAATGTTTACAATATACTATATTCAATATACTTTATACAATAAACTGTATATAATATACTGTATACAATATACTGTATATAATATACTGTATACAATATACTGTATATAATATACTGTATACAATAAACTGTATATAATATAATGTATACAATATACTGTATACAATATACTGTATACAATATACTGTATATAATATACTGTATACAATATACTGTATATAATATACTGTATACAATAAACTGTATATAATATACTGTATACAATATACTATATACAATATACTATATACAATATAATGTATACAATATACTGTATACAATATACTATATACAATAGACTATATACAATATACTGTATACAATATACTGTATATAATATACTGTATTCAATATACTGTATATAATATACTGTATACAATATACTGTATATAATATACTGTATACAATATACTGTATATAATATACTGTATACAATATACTGTATATAATATACTGTATTCAATATACTGTATATAATATACGGTATACAATATACTGTATATAATATAATGTATACAATATACTGTATATAATATACTGTATTCAATATACTGTATATAATATATGGTATACAATATACTGTATATAATATAATGTATACAATATACTGTATATAATATACTGTATTCAATATACTGTATATAATATACGGTATACAATATACTGTATATAATATAATGTATACAATATACTGTATCTAATATACTGTTTTCAAATACTGTATATAATATACGGTATACAATAAACTGTATATAATATAATGTTTACAATATACTGTATATAATATTCTGTATATAATATACTATATTCAATATACTTTATACAATAAACTGTAAATAATATAATGTTTACAATATACTGTATATAATATACTGTATACAATATACTATATTCAATATACTTTATACAATAAACTGTATATAATATACTGTATAAAATATACTGTATATAATATATTGTATACAATAAACTGTATATAATATACTGTATACAATAAACTGTATATAATATACTGTATACAATAAACTGTATATAATATAATGTATACAATATACTGTATATAATATACTGTATATAATATACTGTATACAATATACTGTATATAATATACTGTATACAATATACTGTATATAATATAATGTTTACAATATACTGTATATAATATAATGTTTACAATATACTATATTCAATATACTTTATACAATAAACTGTATATAATATACTGTATGCAATCTACTATATTCAATATAATTTATACAATAAACTGTATATAATATACTGTATACAATATACTGTATATAATATACTGTATACAATAAACTGTATATAATATACTGTATACAATAAACTGTATATAATATACTGTATACGATATACTGTATATAATATAATGTTTACAATATACTGTATATAATATAATGTTTACAATATACTATATTCAATATACTTTATACAATAAACTGTATATAATATACTGTATACAATATACTGTATATAATATACTGTATACAATATACTGTATATAATATACTGTATACAATAAACTGTATATAATATAATGTATACAATATACTGTATACAATATACTGTATACAATATACTGTATATAATATACTGTATACAATATACTGTATATAATATACTGTATACAATAAACTGTATATAATATACTGTATACAATATACTATATACAATATACTATATACAATATAATGTATACAATATACTGTATACAATATACTATATACAATAGACTATATACAATATACTGTATACAATATACTGTATATAATATACTGTATTCAATATACTGTATATAATATACTGTATACAATATACTGTATATAATATACTGTATACAATATACTGTATTCAATATACTGTATATAATATACGGTATACAATATACTGTATATAATATAATGTATACAATATACTGTATATAATATACTGTATTCAATATACTGTATATAATATACGGTATACAATATACTGTATATAATATAATGTATACAATATACTGTATATAATATATTGTATTCAAATACTGTATATAATATACTGTATACAATATACTGTATATAATATAATGTATACAATATACTGTATATAATATACTGTATTCAATATACTGTATATAATATACGGTATACAATATACTGTATATAATATACGGTATACAATATACTATATACAATATACTATATACAATATACTGTATACAATATACTGTATATAATATAATGTATACAATATACTGTATATAATATATTGTATACAATATACTGTATATAATATACTGTATACAATATACTGTATATAATATACTATATACAATAAACTGTATATAATATACTGTATACAATATACTGTATACAATATACTGTATACAATATACTGTATACAATATACTGTATATAATATACTGTATACAATATACTGTATATAATATACTCTATACAATAAACTGTATATAATATACTGTATACAATATACTGTATATAATATAATGTTTACAATATACTGTATATAATATACTGTATATAATATACTGTATATAATATACTGTATATAATATACTGTATACAATATACTGTATGTAATATAATGTTTACAATAAACTGTATATAATATAATGTTTACAATATAATGTATACAATATACTGTATATAATATACTGTATTCAATATACTGTATATAATATACTGTATACAATATACTATATACAATATACTATATACAATATACTATATACAATATACTGTATACAATATAATGTATATAATATAATGTTTACAATAAACTGTATATAATATAATGTTTACAATATACTGTATATAATATTCTGTATATAATATACTATATTCAATATACTTTATACAATAAACTGTAAATAATATAATGTTTACAATATACTGTATATAATATACTGTATACAATATACTATATTCAATATACTTTATACAATAAACTGTATATAATATACTGTATACAATATACTGTATATAATATACTGTATACAATAAACTGTATATAATATACTGTATACAATAAACTGTATATAATAGACTGTATACGATATACTGTATATAATATAATGTTTACAATATACTGTATATAATATAATGTTTACAATATACTATATTCAATATACTTTATACAATAAACTGTATATAATATACTGTATACAATATACTGTATATAATATACTGTATACAATATACTGTATATAATATATTGTATATAATATAATGTTTACAATATACTGTATTCAATATACTGTATATAATATAATGTATACAATATACTGTATATAATATACTTTATTCAAATACTGTATATAATATACTGTATACAATATACTGTATATAATATAATGTATACAATATACTGTATATAATATACGGTATACAATATACTGTATATAATATACTGTATTCAATATACTGTATATAATATACGGTATACAATATACTGTATATAATATAATGTATACAATATACTGTATATAATATACGGTATACAATATACTGTATATAATATAATATATACAATATACTGTATATAATATACTGTATTCAATATACTGTATATAATATACTGTATTCAATATACTGTATATAATATACTGTATTCAATATACTGTATATAATATACTGTATGCAAAATACTGTATATAATATACGGTATACAATATACTGTATATAATATACTTTATACAATAAACTGTATATAATATACTGTATACAATATACTGTATACAATATACTGTATATAATATACTGTATATAATATAATGTTTACAATATACTGTATATAATATACTGTATATAATATACTGTATATAATATACTGTATATAATATACTGTATATAATATACTGTATATAATATACTGTATATAATATACTGTATACAATATACTGTATATAATATAATGTTTACAATAAACTGTATATAATATAATGTTTACAATATAATGTATACAATATACTGTATATAATATACTGTATTCAATATACTGTATATAATATACTGTATACAATATACTATATACAATATACTATATACAATATACTATATACAATATACTGTATACAATATACTGTATATAATATAATGTTTACAATAAACTGTATATAATATAATGTTTACAATATACTGTATATAATATACTGTATATAATATACTGTATATAATATACTGTATATAATATACTGTATACAATATACTGTATATAATATAATGTTTACAATAAACTGTATATAATATAATGTTTACAATATAATGTATACAATATACTGTATATAATATACTGTATTCAATATACTGTATACAATATACTGTATACAATATACTGTATATAATATACTGTATACAATATACTATATACAATATACTGTATATAATATACTGTATATAATATACGGTATACAATATACTGTATATAATATAATGTATACAATATACTGTATATAATATACTGTATTCAATATACTGTATATAATATAATGTATACAATATACTGTATACAATATACTGTATATAATATACTGTATTAAATATACTGTATATAATATACGGTATACAATATACTGTATATAATATACTGTATTCAATATACTGTATATAATATACGGTATACAATATACTGTATATAATATAATATATACAATATACTGTATATAATATAATGTATACAATATATTGTATATAATATACTGTATTCAATATACTTTATATAATATACTGTATTCAATATACTGTATACAATATACTGTATATAATATACGGTATACAATATACTGTATATAATATACTGTATTCAATATACTGTATATAATATATGGTATACAATATACTGTATATAATATAATGTATACAATATACGGTATACAATATACTGTATATAATATAATGTATATAATATACTGTATTCAATATACTGTATATAATATACTGTATACAATATACTGTATATAATATAATGTATACAATATACTGTATATAATATACTGTATTCAATATACTGTATGTAATATACTGTATACAATATACTGTATACAATATACTGTATATAATATACTGTATACAATATACTATATACAATATACTGTATATAATATACTGTATATAATATACGGTATACAATATACTGTATATAATATAATGTATACAATATACTGTATATAATATACTGTATTCAATATACTGTATATAATATAATGTATACAATATACTGTATACAATATACTGTATATAATATACTGTATTAAATATACTGTATATAATATACGGTATACAATATACTGTATATAATATACTGTATTCAATATACTGTATATAATATACGGTATACAATATACTGTATATAATATAATATATACAATATACTGTATATAATATAATGTATACAATATATTGTATATAATATACTGTATTCAATATACTTTATATAATATACTGTATTCAATATACTGTATACAATATACTGTATATAATATACGGTATACAATATACTGTATATAATATACTGTATTCAATATACTGTATATAATATATGGTATACAATATACTGTATATAATATAATGTATACAATATACGGTATACAATATACTGTATATAATATAATGTATATAATATACTGTATTCAATATACTGTATATAATATACTGTATACAATATACTGTATATAATATAATGTATACAATATACTGTATATAATATACTGTATTCAATATACTGTATGTAATATACTGTATACAATATACTGTATATAATATACTGTATTAAATATACTGTATATAATATACGGTATACAATATACTGTATATAATATACTGTATTAAATATACTGTATATAATATACGGTATACAATATACTGTATATAATATACTGTATTCAATATACTGTATATAATATACGGTATACAATATACTGTATATAATATAATATATACAATATACTGTATATAATATAATGTATACAATATATTGTATATAATATACTGTATACAATATACTGTATTCAATATACTGTATATAATATAATGTATACAATATACTGTATATAATATACTATATATAATATACTGTATATAATATACTGTATATAATATACTGCATTTAATATACTGTATACAATATACTGTATATGATATACGGTATACAATATACTGTATATAATATACTGTATTCAATATACTGTATATAATATACGGTATACAATATACTGTATATAATATAATGTATACAATATACTGTATATAATATACTGTATTCAATATTCTGTATATAATATACTGTATTCAATATACTGTATATAATATACTGTATATAATATACTGTATTCAATATACTGTATATAATATACTGTATGCAATATACTGTATATAATATACGGTATACAATATACTTTATATAATATACTGTATATAATATACTGTATACAATAAACTGTATATAATATAATGTATACAATATACTGTATATAATATAATGTATACAATATACTGTATATAATATACTGTATTCAATATACTGTATATAATATAATGTATACAATATACTGTATATAATATACTGTATTCAATATACTGTATACAATATACTGTATATAATATACGGTATACAATATACTGTATATAATATACTGTATTCAATATACTGTATATAATATACGGTATACAATATACTGTATATAATATAATGTATACAATATACTGTATATAATATACGGTATACAATATACTGTATATAATATAATGTATACAATATACTGTATATAATATACTGTATTCAATATACTGTATATAATATACTGTATTCAATATACTGTATATAATATACTGTATACAATATACTGTATATAATATACTGTATTCAATATACTGTATATAATATACGGTATACAATATACTGTATATAATATAATGTATACAATATACTGTATATAATATAATGTATACAATATACTGTATATAATATAATGTATACAATATACTGTATATAATATACTGTATTCAATATACTGTATATAATATAATGTATACAATATACTGTATATAATATACTGTATTCAATATACTGTATACAATATACTGTATATAATATACGGTATACAATATACTGTATATAATATACTGTATTCAATATACTGTATATAATATACGGTATACAATATACTGTATATAATATAATGTATACAATATACTGTATATAATATACGGTATACAATATACTGTATATAATATAATGTATACAATATACTGTATATAATATACTGTATTCAATATACTGTATATAATATACTGTATTCAATATACTGTATATAATATACTGTATTCAATATACTGTATATAATATACTGTATGCAAAATACTGTATATAATATACGGTATATAATATACGGTATACAATACTGTATATAATATACTTTATACAATAAACTGTATATAATATACTGTATACAATATACTGTATACAATATACTGTATATAATATACTGTATATAATATAATGTTTACAATATACTGTATATAATATACTGTATATAATATACTGTATATAATATACTGTATATAATATACTGTATATAATATACTGTATACAATATACTGTATATAATATAATGTTTACAATAAACTATATATAATATAATGTTTACAATATAATGTATACAATATACTGTATATAATATACTGTATTCAATATACTGTATATAATATACTGTATACAATATACTATATACAATATACTATATACAATATACTATATACAATATACTGTATACAATATACTGTATATAATATAATGTTTACAATAAACTGTATATAATATAATGTTTACAATATACTGTATATAATATACTGTATATAATATACTGTATATAATATACTGTATATAATATACTGTATATAATATACTGTATATAATATACTGTATACAATATACTGTATATAATATAATGTTTACAATAAACTGTATATAATATAATGTTTACAATATAATGTATACAATATACTGTATATAATATACTGTATATAATATACTGTATTCAATATACTGTATATAATATACTGTATACAATATACTGTATACAATATACTGTATATAATATACTGTATACAATATACTATATACAATATACTGTATATAATATACTGTATATAATATACGGTATACAATATACTGTATATAATATAATGTATACAATATACTGTATATAATATACTGTATACAATATACTGTATATAATATAATATATACAATATACTGTATATAATATAATGTATACAATATATTGTATATAATATACTGTATTCAATATACTGTATATAATATAATGTATACAATATACTGTATATAATATACTGTATATAATATACTGTATTCAATATACTGTATACAATATACTGTATATAATATACGGTATACAATATACTGTATATAATATACTGTATTCAATATACTGTATATAATATATGGTATACAATATACTGTATATAATATAATGTATACAATATACGGTATACAATATACTGTATATAATATAATGTATACTATATACTGTATATAATATACTGTATTCAATATACTGTATATAATATACTGTATACAATATACTGTATATAATATAATGTATACAATATACTGTATATAATATACTGTATTCAATATACTGTATGTAATATACTGTATACAATATACTGTATATAATATACTGTATTAAATATACTGTATATAATATACGGTATACAATATACTGTATATAATATACTGTATTAAATATACTGTATATAATATACGGTATACAATATACTGTATATAATATACTGTATTCAATATACTGTATATAATATACGGTATACAATATACTGTATATAATATAATATATACAATATACTGTATATAATATAATGTATACAATATATTGTATATAATATACTGTATACAATATACTGTATTCAATATACTGTATATAATATAATGTATACAATATACTGTATATAATATACTATATATAATATACTGTATATAATATACTGTATATAATATACTGCATTTAATATACTGTATACAATATACTGTATATGATATACGGTATACAATATACTGTATATAATATACTGTATTCAATATACTGTATATAATATACGGTATACAATATACTGTATATAATATAATGTATACAATATACTGTATATAATATACTGTATTCAATATTCTGTATATAATATACTGTATTCAATATACTGTATATAATATACTGTATTCAATATACTGTATATAATATACTGTATGCAATATACTGTATATAATATACGGTATACAATATACTTTATATAATATACTGTATATAATATACTGTATACAATAAACTGTATATAATATACTGTATATAATATACTGTATACAATATACTGTATATAATATACTGTATATAATATAATGTTTACAATATACTGTATATAATATACGGTATAACAATATACTGTATACAATATACTGTATATAATATACTGTATATAATATACTGTATATAATATACTGTATATAATATACTGTATATAATATACTGTATACAATATACTGTATATAATATAATGTTTACAATAAACTGTATATAATATAATGTTTACAATATAATGTATACAATATACTGTATATAATATACTGTATTCAATATACTGTATATAATATACTGTATACAATATACTATATACAATATACTATATACAATATACTATATACAATATACTGTATACAATATACTGTATATAATATAATGTTTACAATAAACTGTATATAATATAATGTTTACAATATACTGTATATAATATACTGTATATAATATACTGTATATAATATACTGTATATAATATACTGTATACAATATACTGTATATAATATAATGTTTACAATAAACTGTATATAATATAATGTTTACAATATAATGTATACAATATACTGTATATAATATACTGTATTCAATATACTGTATACAATATACTGTATACAATATACTGTATATAATATACTGTATACAATATACTATATACAATATACTGTATATAATATACTGTATATAATATACGGTATACAATATACTGTATATAATATAATGTATACAATATACTGTATATAATATACTGTATTCAATATACTGTATATAATATAATGTATACAATATACTGTATACAATATACTGTATATAATATACTGTATTAAATATACTGTATATAATATACGGTATACAATATACTGTATATAATATACTGTATTCAATATACTGTATATAATATACGGTATACAATATACTGTATATAATATAATATATACAATATACTGTATATAATATAATGTATACAATATATTGTATATAATATACTGTATTCAATATACTTTATATAATATACTGTATTCAATATACTGTATACAATATACTGTATATAATATACGGTATACAATATACTGTATATAATATACTGTATTCAATATACTGTATATAATATATGGTATACAATATACTGTATATAATATAATGTATACAATATACGGTATACAATATACTGTATATAATATAATGTATATAATATACTGTATTCAATATACTGTATATAATATACTGTATACAATATACTGTATATAATATAATGTATACAATATACTGTATATAATATACTGTATTCAATATACTGTATGTAATATACTGTATACAATATACTGTATACAATATACTGTATATAATATACTGTATACAATATACTATATACAATATACTGTATATAATATACTGTATATAATATACGGTATACAATATACTGTATATAATATAATGTATACAATATACTGTATATAATATACTGTATTCAATATACTGTATATAATATAATGTATACAATATACTGTATACAATATACTGCATATAATATACTGTATTAAATATACTGTATATAATATACGGTATACAATATACTGTATATAATATACTGTATTCAATATACTGTATATAATATACGGTATACAATATACTGTATATAATATAATATATACAATATACTGTATATAATATAATGTATACAATATATTGTATATAATATACTGTATTCAATATACTTTATATAATATACTGTATTCAATATACTGTATACAATATACTGTATATAATATACGGTATACAATATACTGTATATAATATACTGTATTCAATATACTGTATATAATATATGGTATACAATATACTGTATATAATATAATGTATACAATATACGGTATACAATATACTGTATATAATATAATGTATATAATATACTGTATTCAATATACTGTATATAATATACTGTATACAATATACTGTATATAATATAATGTATACAATATACTGTATATAATATACTGTATTCAATATACTGTATGTAATATACTGTATACAATATACTGTATATAATATACTGTATTAAATATACTGTATATAATATACGGTATACAATATACTGTATATAATATACTGTATTAAATATACTGTATATAATATACGGTATACAATATACTGTATATAATATACTGTATTCAATATACTGTATATAATATACGGTATACAATATACTGTATATAATATAATATATACAATATACTGTATATAATATAATGTATACAATATATTGTATATAATATACTGTATACAATATACTGTATTCAATATACTGTATATAATATAATGTATACAATATACTGTATATAATATACTATATATAATATACTGTATATAATATACTGTATATAATATACTGCATTTAATATACTGTATACAATATACTGTATATGATATACGGTATACAATATACTGTATATAATATACTGTATTCAATATACTGTATATAATATACGGTATACAATATACTGTATATAATATAATGTATACAATATACTGTATATAATATACTGTATTCAATATTCTGTATATAATATACTGTATTCAATATACTGTATATAATATACTGTATTCAATATACTGTATATAATATACTGTATGCAATATACTGTATATAATATACGGTATACAATATACTTTATATAATATACTGTATATAATATACTGTATACAATAAACTGTATATAATATACTGTATATAATATACTGTATACAATATACTGTATATAATATACTGTATATAATATAATGTTTACAATATACTGTATATAATATACGGTATAACAATATACTGTATACAATATACTGTATATAATATACTGTATATAATATACTGTATATAATATACTGTATACAATATACTGTATACAATATACTGTATATAATATACTGTATATAATATAATGTTTACAATATAATGTATATAATATACGGTATAACAATTTACTTTCTAGTTCAAATGATGCCGTTATTAAAAAAAAGTGCACGCAGTTTTTCAGATTACTAATAAAGAAATTAATCGTACTTTTTTATGATATAATAACTAATTGATCAAGTAATACATAAATAAATGAATTAACAGATTATTTTTAAATGCGCTCTAATATGAATTCATATATAATATATATAATATATATATATAATATATATATAATAATACTTAAATTAATTCATCGAAATAATTAACATATCTGATTTACAATAATAACAAAATAGAATCAATGAGACAAGATTCTATCGGAATTATATAATAACTAAGGTTTTATTAGTAAAATATATAATGATAGAAAATATATACAGGTGCACTCTACTATAGTTTATATATAGTTATATATTATAAAGTAATTAATAAATATATACTATTAATTTAATATATGTATTATACATAAAGTATATACATGTTTATCATATGATTTAATTTAAAGATAGTAGCATATATTATATATAAAAATTATTAATAATACTTATTATCAACAAGACTGCGGTCTTGCAAAAAATCAAAATAACCATAAGATTTTTACAAAATTATATATTATTACTAATATATAGATAGTTAATGATAAGATAGACTAATAATGTATTAGTCTATATTATTATTAATATTAATAAATATATAATTGTGTTTTGTATAAATAATTACCACTAGAATGTTCAGTTTTCACTTCCTTTTCTACAGTTGTTAGATAGTCAAAATCATTATTTATTTTTTAAAAATGTGCGTTATACATTGATGACTCATCAATATGACTCAATAAATAATTTATTTATTTAAAAATACATAATTATAATATATATCGTATCACTTATATATATATATATATATATATATATATATATATATATATATATATGTATATATACAATTTATTAGTTATTGTAGATTTAATTAACCCATTACTTTTAGCGAGATATACATTTCTGCGCTATTTCGTAGACTATAAAGTTAATATGTTCTCTATATGTTAATATGCCAATAGAAAGTGCCATTCAAATACTCAATGCTAACACTAATCCCTTTAGCCCTAGATAACACCGTACGACCCGACATCCAGCCCCTGTGTTAGAACCCACCTAAACCCACTGATATAATAATTCTATTATATATATATTACTTGTATAATCGTCTCCAGAGTTTTTAGTGTTATCTTCGAAATAAGCTGCATGCAATATTATCAATGTCATTATATTATAGTAGTATATATTAGTAATTACATTAATACTTGTATAAATATAGTCATAACTACCACTAGCTGTCGAATCATTACCCCCTGTAAAGATATTAGTAGTATCAATTACCATTGCTTTAGAACATAAATCTAATAATAACCTTAATAGGATAATAACAATAATAATAAGAAAATAAATTCTAAATAACAATTGAATATATAATATAATTTTTACATTATTCAAGAAAGGTAATGTCGTGTGCAATTTGAAAAGCTATGCAATTTGGCACACTTCCTGTGATTTTATCTATTTTCATTGTAAATACATTTAAAAAATTATATAAAAATAAATTATAATTCTACAATGATTACAAATAATGTAATTAATCATTATTTATCATAATATATTTTTTTAATTAATATTAAATGTTATGATTTAATTATTTTTAAATGGGCGTATTTGTAGGCGTGACTAATTTGAAATATTCAATATTATACTAGTATTATACAATACATTTAAATCAAAAAATATATAGTATATCATATTAGCAAGTACCGAGATCAGTAAAGTAAATACTTATATGCCTCCCCAATTAAAAAATGAGTAGATACATTCAGTAGTATCGTTTATAAAGAATTAATTTATTAAAGTAATTATTATATTATTAAAATTTAACAATACTATTTATGTGTCGCTGCGCGACGCACAGTGTGTGTGCCTATTTTCAACTAACTGACGGTATGAATACTTGAAATTATTTTATTAAGTATACATGAAAATATTTTAAATACCTCTATCTTATTTTAACCTTTAAAAATTACAACATTATTTATATGTATATTATTACATAATCATAAAGCAATTTCATTAACTTTCAAAAATATTTATAATTTATATTGTAGTTTTTGAAAGTTGAAATAACCTCGCAGTCAATGATATTTGTCAAATTGCACACGACAGTAATACTAAGTTATTATTATACATTTATATTGCAATTAAACGTTCACTTCGTGAGAGTATAGATTCATCAGATAAATAAAATTCGAAATAAAATAATAGTATATGATATACAAATTAATACATTTTTGAATACATATTATGTGCCACATATTGAATATAATGAGTGCACGTGTAATACACGTGACGCCATGTATATACATTAACACATTTCCAAAAATCAACTCATAATAAAATAATAATTATTAATATATATAATGTTTTCGTTTCAACAAGATGTTTTCAATATCACACTGGTGTGAAACAATAAGTATAATAATAAATATAATGTATATATATATATATATATATATATATATATATATATATATATTATATATATATATATATATATATATATATATATATATTCTAAATTACGCTAACTTTTAACAATTCGTTCATTTTCTTCATATGTAAAATTATTGAATACTGAAAAATATTATACTAAGTTAAAAAAATATATATAATATTTATCTAATTGTAATTGTATATATGTTGATATTATGCATGTATTTATATATTTAGGTACGTTTATTTTTCACGAAAATATTCTACAAACTCTTTATCTTACCATCAAATATTTATAATAACAAGAAAGAAATATAGAAAATGTATAAAATCGTATAAAATACAAGTATTGTAAAGTAGTATATCTACAATTGTAGTAGTATATATAATCCGGCTATATATAGACTATAGTCTCGGCTATAACTGATGTATAATTCAATTAATAATAAATAAATAAATTGCATATTATATTATTATTAATTAATATTAATATCATATTAACATTACCACTTCTATATATATATATATATATATATATATATATATTATTTATATATATATATATATATATATATATATATATTATTTACATATATATATATATATTATTTATATATATATATATATATTATTTATATATAGCTATATGATATGTACCATCAGATTTTTCAATGTTTACATCATTATCTTACGAATGGAAATAGTATTACTATCATTAAATATTAAATATATATATTAATAGTATCGCATTAATATTATAGTAGCATATAATAATATTATAGTAATATATATTAATATATTGATAATGTAATTGATTATATAAATATAGTGATAAATAATACTTGCTATCACATCATTATCTATATGTATTATTATTAATATCATTATATATTTGTAATGTTATATATTAATATTTACATTAATAATTGCATATAATAATATATAAAGTAATAATCACCACTTTCTGTCACATAATTATCTATATGTATTATTATTAGTAGTATTATATATTATAGAGTATTATATATTAAAATATTAAAATATTAATATTAAAATTAATAATTACATATAATAATATATAAAGTAATAATTACCACTTGCTGTTGCATCATTATCTATATGTATTATTATTAGTATCATTATATATTATATAGTATTATATATTAAAATATTAATATTAAAATTAATAATTACATATAATAATATATAAAGTAATAATTACCACTTGATGTCGCATCATTATCTATATGTATTATTATTAGTAGCATTATATATTATTTAGTATTATATATTTATATTTACATTAATAATTGAATATAATAATATATAAAGTAATAATTACCACTTTCTGTCACATAATTATCTATGTGTATTATTATTAGTGTCATTATATATTATATAGTATTATATATTAAATATTAATATTAAAATTAATAATGACATATAATAATATATAAAGTAATAATTACCACTTTCTGTCACATAATTATCTATATGTATTATTATTAGTATCATTATATATTACATAGTATTATATATTAAAATAATAATATTAAAATTAATAATTGCATTTACTAATATATAAAGTAATAATTACCACTTGATGTCGCATCATTATCTATATGTATTATTATTAGTATCATTATATATTATTATATATTTATATTTACATTAATAATTGCATATAATAAATTATTATATGCAATTATTATTATTAATAATAATATATAAAGTAATAATTACCACTTTCTGTCACATAATTATCTATGTGTATTATTATTAGTATCATTATATATTATATAGTATTATATATTAAAATATTAATATTAAAATTAATAATTACATATAATAATATATAAAGTAATAATTACCACTCGCTATCGCATGCGATGATGCATCATTATCTATATGTATTATTATTAGTATCATTATATATTATTTAGTATTATATATTTATATTTACATTAATAATTGCATATAATAATATATAAAGTAATAATTACCAGTTTCTGTCACATAATTATCTATGTGTATTATTATTAGTATCATTATATATTATATAGTATTATTTATTAAAATATTAATATTAAAATTAATAATTGCATATAATAATATATAAAGTAATAATTACCACTTTCTGTCACATAATTATCTATGTGTATTATTATTAGTATCATTATATATTATATAGTATTATATATTAAAATATTAATATTAAAATTAATAATTGCATTTACTAATATATAAAGTAATAATTACCACTTGATGTCGCATCATTATCTATATGTATTATTATTAGTATCATTATATATTATATAGTATTATATATTTATATTTACATTAATAATTGCATATAATAATATATAAAGTAATAATTACCACTTGCTGTCACATAATTATCTATGTGTATTATTATTAGTATCATTATATATTATATAGTATTATATATTAAAATATTAATATTAAAATTAATAATTGCATTTACTAATATATAAAGTAATAATTACCACTTGATGTCGCATCATTATCTATATGTATTAGTATTAGTATCATTATATATTACATAGTATTATATATTAAAATATTAATATTAAAATTAATAATTGCATTTACTAATAGTTAAAATAATAACTACCATTGGCTGCCACGTCAATATATGATGTATATATATTAGTGTTATAATTAAAAACAATTGAATAGATAGTAGAATGTTAAGAGTAGTCTTGAATAGTAATAAACAGTTAGTATTACACAGTTATATTTCAATTATACGTTCACACCAAGCTTCGTAATAATATAGATCGATCATATTAAAATTCACATTAATAAAATGCTCCAATATACAAGAGTTAAAAAATAAATAAATCAATTTTTGTAAACTAATTATGTACAATATAATTAATATAATGAATTAAGTTATATTTCCATTAATACTGTTGTATCATTTTGTACATAGATATAGCCAAGACTAAATTAGTAATCATGGGATATAGAATAACTACATATCTGTGATTATTTCAAAAATATATATCAATAGATTTACAATTTTCCAAAGGATAATATAAATTCACATATTCAAGATTGCAAATCTATTAGCATATCGCTTATTTATACAGACTCTCTAAAATGTATATGATATCAATGTAATTTTTTAGATTTATCATTAAAAATATATATCGTTATGGTCACGTTCGTTATTCATAAAAAATGTATAATATATTTTATTAATAATATTTTTATTTTTTATTTATTTTTTCTTAAAAATAAAATAATATTTATAAAAAATAAAATAATATTTATAATATTAATAATTATATATAAGTTGTTTTGGTTCGACACGCTTTGCTTCTATAATTACCATTGCTTTAAAACATAAATCTAACAATAGCAATAATAATAATAAATTAAATTCTAAATATATTTGCTAAATATAACAAACTCTTCATTTTCCCTCCCTCCCCATATCCAAATGTTCTCGTCGACTAATGCTCATATGATAATATATGATAATATTCCCTACAATAATTCATATGATTTAAAATTATAAATTTTATAACATATTTTCAATATTTCAAGATATCTCACATAATATATTTCCCCATGTAAAATAATGCCACTAGCCTGCAGGCTAGTGTTTATTTCTGAATAGTAAATCATGTGCCTTCCATAGATTGTAAATAATGAAATATAAAAATATTCGATACATTAATCCAGTACAAATATATAATGTATATTTTGTCTATAAACCATCTCAAATTATTAGTCAAACTTACAAAATATGCAATTCAAGCGAATACTTTAATATGTAAATACCCACATCGTGGGGCCCAATATGTGGGGTCCAAACTGTGGGGCCCAAGCTGTGGGGCCCAAGCTGTGGGGTCCAAGCTGCGGGGTCCAATCCCTTACTGCGTATACTGGAGTATCATCGGCGTATGTTATCGTATCGATACCCCAGTGTACGCGTTACCCCATTGCTTATCACTCTGATTTCCAATCCCGCAAGTCAATGCTATCGTTCCCTCGGGCGTCGTTGGTAATACGGGAATAGCTACTCCACGCATAAATATAACTTAAAATATAAACATAGAAGATGATAAAACTGAAACAAATTGCTATGCATCATAACAAAAAACGTTAATGTATGTCAATTTGATTTAATTTCCTATTTACAGAAATAGTATATTCCACAAATAATAGTAAGTATAAGTAAGTATTAATTAGTATTAAGTATTAGTTATTATTCATGTAAGTACTATTTATGTAAGTAATTCGCTGGTAATAAACATTATATACAAATTTACTTTCAATAATTTAATCCATTTTGCTTTTAGAATATTAAATATTAAATATTAAATCCTAAAAATTTCGATGTCAATTAAGAGAATCCTAAAATTACGAATGTATTATCTAAGAAAATTATAACACATGTGTTTTTTATTTAATCTATAGAAGACTTTATTAATCATGTAATTGATATAACGTCTTCTCTTTCTTAAATTTATAAATATTTTTTTTATAATTATTATATTAATTTGAAAATATTGTAATTATACTATTACATATATCTTTTATATATTGATCAAATATGTACATTGTACATTGTACATGAAATCGTGTATCCTTTATTTATTATGCTTATAAATAATATATACCTTTGATGTATATATGATTTCGTTTATTTATAATTACTATGGCTGCCATTTTATTCAGAATAATATATATAAAATATAACTAGAACATTACATATACATATAACGACTAGTTATGTAGATGAAATCCAAATAAAACGGCTTCAGTTACAAACGATAATGATATGAAATTGTTTCAAAAATGTTGGTTTCGAAACCGTTTATAAATTTGTTAACGAAATAAACAATATTAATATGAATACATTTTTTTTATTATATATATTATATTTATTAACATGTATATGTAAATAAATGATATTGCGAATAAGTCTTTAAAAATGCAACATTATAATATATCAAACATAGATATACCAGTGAATGTATATTGCTTATAATGGATGAAGTCGATTGCTTAAAAAATATTATATAAATAAAATGTACTAAAAAATGGCATA
Organism: Osedax frankpressi; assembly: GCA_964035775.1. Classification (NCBI taxonomy): domain Eukaryota; kingdom Metazoa; phylum Annelida; class Polychaeta; order Sabellida; family Siboglinidae; genus Osedax; species Osedax frankpressi. The sequence goes on from OZ038318.1 coordinate 8,733,347, forward strand.
CTTGCATAATTTGAATTAATTATGAATTAAATATTGCGGGATTATTGATTTTTGATACTAATAAGTATATATATAAATATAGTCTAGCATATAAATACATTTCAATTTATTAGTTCAGTTATAGTTATTTATTATAATTGATAAGTATGTTACTATATTGGAATATATTACTCTATCCGAACCCCGTCCGAAATCAAAACAAATAAATAATATGTTAGCTAATGTATATAAAAATTAGGTTTTCCTTATCTAATATGAAATACAAACTAATTCGAAAAATAATCTAAAGTATTCTTTGGTATAACAATAATATAGTATACTATTATGAACATAAATTGCAATTATTGTTAGTTTCATATTTTGACATTATATATATTTAGTGATAAATGTAGTGATATATTGTGATTATTATATATAATTAAAGTAATGTATATATAAAAATGATATAATTATATTATATTGTATATATTAACTTGAGTAATTGCTATTTTTTAAAAATGTTCTTGATTCATCATATTTTCCTGTATAATTTGATATAAAATCATAAATTGTAAAGTTGTTGTCGTTGTCATTTCGTGAGCAATAAACGTCGTTTTCGTATTTCGCTGATTCATCCAGATAAGTAAAATTAAATTTTAATATCCATTTCAAAGAATTTCCACAAATAAAAGTATTATTGTATACACTCAACTTTTTGATCGATTTTAAACGGAATAATTCAACAGAGAAATTACTCAACATGTTATTATGGACCGATAATTGTTTTAACTTGGAAAGATGGTTCCATTTATGATCAACACTCTCTAGTATGTTATTTTCCAAGGCCATGTTCACCATATTTATATTATTAGTTAGATCTGGAGTGAAAACTTTTATATCGTTGTATCCTAAAGATAATATAGCTAATTTGCGATTAAATTTAAATAAATTTCTATCGAGGAAGGTTAATTTATTATGAGATAGTTCTATTCTTACAATATTTATATTAGTTTTAAATGAATTTTTCTCTATTTTAATTATTTTATTATAATTTAAGTTGATATAAAAAAAATATGTATGTTTTGATAGAGTATTGTTTTTAAAAATGCGTAGTATATTATTGTCCATTAACAATGCAGTTAGTTTAATATGTTTAAATAAAGAACCATTTATCCTATCTATGTTATTGTTAGAAAAGATAAAAGTATGTTTTCTATTCTTCCATAACGGATTATTATTATCGAATTTAAACACTGATTTATCAATAATATCTCTAGATGTACTAGAAAAATTATAGAAAAAGTGATCTATGTGATCTAGATTTTGATCTACATCAATCTTTGTTTCATCATACAGTTTGGCAAGAGTGTTCCCATTGAGTTGTAACTGAATATAGTGTGTTATGACTATAGTTTATTTTAATTAAATATTAATTAAATATATATATATTATATGTATGATACTATAATATTATATATATATATATATATATATATATATATATATATATATATATATATATATATTATAAGTATTATACGATAATTTATTATATTCGCTAATCCATCGTCATCAAATAATTACTAATCATAGATTTTCATAAATTATGTTATTATTAATAGCATATTCTAATTACATATTAAACAAAGTATACTGTAATATGATTGAGGTTTTACATATAACTAGTATAATATGTATATATTAACCAATTTAATATCTACTGCTTTAGTAATAAATACGTTCGCAATTATAATACAAAATGCTAAATTCAAAAAATATATGAACATAATATATATAAATAAAAATAAAATTTTAAGTCTGATGAATATTTTATTTTTTTATAAATTTATTATTATAAAAATAAAATAATTATTGAATAATAATGATGTTTATGATAATCTAAATGATCCTCAATATAAAATATATGACCTAGATAATGCATATTAAAATAGAAATTTAAATTTCACTATATACCCCAGGATTAATCTTGGATATACCTAAACGTGTTTCCACTATAAATTATAATTTGTATATCTACAAAGGAATCTTTTTACAGTGGAACTTTTTATTTTAAAATATTGGATAATAATAGTAATTATAATCCAAGTATCTTAAAAATCTTGAGCATCTATGATATGCTAATTAATTATATATATTAATTAATATATTATAAAATTATAAATTTATTATTTATGCCATTTAAGACTAGTTTTTCGTGAGAGGTATATATTATAATATCTGGGTTAATGATCCAATAATATTTTCATGCGTAAATCTATCAATAAAGGTCTTGTGGTTATGTTAGTCCGATATTTACATCGTAGGCGATAAACTACTTATACTAGAATTCTAGAAATGCGGTGTAATATATATGAAAATAATATACCAACTAATGTTAGTATATGTTATATATTAAGTATACGATATATTAAATAAATGTAATATATTAAGTATATATAATATGTTAATTATATATTATATGTCGAGTATTATTTATATATTAATTATTTTTTACAATAATCAAGAATTGTAGGCTCAGGTTATTTTAAATATGTTATCAAATATAATATTCGTTCAATTATTTTCCGCGCAAAATGTTAAACATTAAATCTTAAAACTGAAATATCTACGAAGAGCCCTTAGTAGTTTATGATATATATATATATATATATATATATATATATATATAAGGATCTAAATTAGGATTTTCGTGAATAATTTATACATTTTATCCAAAATATTTTTCGTAGATTCTATTTAAAGAAAACTAATTCTTCGATATAAATATAATTATAGGTGTATTTTTATAACCAAATTTGCAAATTATTAGTGTATGATTATACATTATCTTCAGCAACTGACCCCGATATACATGTATATATACACCGCATGTTGTGCATACTTAAAATGTATATATATAACAATGTATATCTAAACGAGTCTTACTTCAAAATATTTATTAAAAAAACTGAAAATTATAATGTTAGAAATATTTATAATATTTAGTATTCCCTTATCTAGTAATGTTTAATAATTAATAATTAATACTTCCAAGAAAATTAATTTCTCATACTATAGATATCCCTGTTAGAACACTCTAAACATGTAAAAGTAAATCATCATATATAATAACACATTTAATAATCAATTAATGCTGTTACACATTTTTAGTATTTACCGTATTACGGGTAGTTAAATGTCAACCTTTAATTACTATCGTAACGAATATTAAAACGAATTTAATCTAGTAACAGTGTATATTGTTCCATGGATATTTGATTTTAATTATAAATATTTCTAGTGAATTTCGGCTTCAAAAAGTCGTCTGATCACGATTCGCAATAATTGTGATTTAAGGTCAAGGTTTAACACGTTAGGGTCTGGTAACCTCACATGGAGCTGTTAACCATAATAGGCCTTGTCAACCCATATGTAGATGGCTATCTCGAGATTCTCTATCGTTTCTTCTATATTATTACTGACGTTGCATACTTCGTCAATGTTACACTCCATAATAATTATATACTAGAGTTTACTTATTTTTCTGTAATTATTGTATTCTATTATTATTTTCCCTACTGTTATCTTTAGTACATGCGTGTTTAGCTTATCGTTAACGATTCGTTACCAATTTCTTTCGGTAAATGAATTCATTCCATTAGATATGTAATGATGTAATGTCAACACGTAAATATAAGCTATATCAAGAGACACCGATTGGTAATATTATACACTTCATATTAAATATCAACGTATAACATACGTTGAGATTAAACTAGATTTAACCTAACGACGAGATTGCACGATATTGATGAAACTCCATAAGCTATTTATTAATGAAATATTTCCTTCAACATTAATTAATATCGGAATGCGCTAAAAAATACCACCGTCGTCAAATACATAGAAAATTTAATTCGCTGACTTGCTATAGAATTGTTTAACAATTATATCCTATAATATATCCCAATATTTCGTCTAATCTTGGATATATAGCTTTTATACGTATATTGTGAAACATTTAATTGCACTTATAGGCATTCATATATACTTGTAGATGAAGAATGAGAATAAAATGTTGAAAAATAATTCCTCGTATCAATCACAATTAGAATAACAATAGTTTTAATTTATTGGTTTAAATCGGTTGGAAATTAGATTGTTTAGTCATTTGTTTTTTTATGCAAAATCATAATACAATTAACATATAATTTATTTATTTAAATATTATATTCCTTTTTTCTATAATATTTTATTTGTAAACAGTTAAAGATACTGTAGATAATATATTTCTGATTTTAATATACTATAATATATTTAAATTAATTGGATTGCATGCTATAACCTATCTGATATATAAGGATCTAAATTATGATTTTCGTGAATAATTTATACATTTTATACAAAATATTTTTCGCTGATTTTATTTAAAGAAAACTACTTCTTCGATATAAATATAATTATAGGTGTATTTTTATAACCAAATTTGCAAATTATTAGTGTATGTTTATCATAGTGGTTTTAAATGATCCTATTGTAACAATACATCGTTTATATTATACGACGTATAACATCAAAGCCTTCTGTAAACAGAAGTATATATACTTCCAGAATATACGGTGGCTTTGATAATATACTCCACAAGCCTAATAATACTATAACTATATATCCAAATTATAAAAGTCTTTGATGTACAATGTTTTTGTTTTCATAAATATACACTATAATATATTATATATTCTTTAAATTTATATACTTGTATGATTTTATAGTGTTTTCGAATTTAGTATTATCTGAAAATAATATTAATTAATTTATATTTAACATTATATATTATAGTTAGTATATTAAATACTGCATTATCACTTTAAATATAGTTTTGCGAATATTATTGAATAATGTTTAAATATTTAAAACTTAATATGACAATTATAAATAATATAATGAATCGATAAAGTTAATGAATATATCACTAGTTAAATATATATTTGACAACATTATATTTGACTTCAATTTTAAAAAAATCTTAAAAGTTTCTATTTTAAATACATATTTTTTTCAGATTTTTAAAATGTCACAATCTTCAAATAATGATTTATCATTTGCGCATAAAAGCGATTATGATTTATGTAATGACGAAACATTTGGAGATTCTGCAATAGGTTTAGTATTTTAATTTGTTTATGAATAATTGTATCAGAATTATTTAATAATGATTTCCCATTGAAATTTCTCAATGTTTTTTATATATTTGGTAATAATTGATTACCTGGCGAAATTCAGGCTTAATTTAAAACATTAATAAAAACTTAGTTATGCAAGAATCCTTTGTATATATTCTGAATATTTTTCTAATTTATACTTATTATTAAAATATTCACTATTTTATATGAGTTATAAATATAATGAAATTCATTATTTTATTAGTGAGATAAAAAGTTTTTGAAAAACTTAAATCATTAAACTGCTGCCTGGAATAATATCTAATAATGAACCATATTTCTCCTTTCAATTAGAGCTATATTTAATGCATAGTAGTATTTATAGTAGCACTATTTAATAATACAATATTTAGAAAAACCTGCTTAAGATATACAATAATCTAAGTATTGTATTATGTTACTAAAATTTTTATATTTACTCCTATTTACCTTTAGTTACTATATTAGAATATTAAATTACTCATTAACGACATAAAATGGCGAAAAGTATATAGATACTCTAACTTTATTACAATTAATATGAACAATTAATCAAATACCTATCTATACTCATTAAGTTGCATTAAATTCACATTAAACCACGCGACGCTTATTACATTCCGGTAACGGAAACTGTAGACGCTAGTTTAAAATATGAAATCTCAACGATTCATAACCGAACCCATCGAGGTGGGCGGGTATCTTTGAACTTCGTAACGCGCGTCGATGCTCCGCAGACGCGACGTCGGGCGACATCGACTGGGAACAGCAGACCGAAGCCATGCAACTCTTGTCACCGAGCGCCTTCGAAGACTCCGGCGGAGGAGGCGTTGGCGATGCCGACCCTTCTGCCGGCGACGCCTTCAGCAAGGCTGGCGACACCTTCAGCAAGGCCGGCGACACTTTCAGCAATGTCTGCCACCGCTACGAAGCCTCCGCAACCTACGCCGGCAACGAAATTCCCATCGGAACTCGCGACGCCTTCGAACACGGACTCGCTTACGACCCAACGCCCGCAGCTAGTCTGGTCTCTACTTCTATATTACTCTACTCGCGCTGCTGTACTCATCGTACTCTACTTTTACTCATGTTACTGTATTCATCATACTCTACTCCTACTCTCTCCTCTTCATCATCTCTCTTACTCTCCTCTCATCATATTTCTTACTTTTAACTTCTCATGTGTTACCTTTCCCGCCTCCTTCCTTATTTTACTCTCATTGTCTGATATTCCCTCCTCCTCTATTATTCATCATACCTCCTCTCTCTTACTCTCAAATCTTCTCTTATCTTACTCTTCTCTATCATTTATATTGCCCTTCTCTCGTCATCTAACACACTCTCCTGCTTATATCATTTACAATTCCGATTGTCCAGAACAACTGTACCCTCCAATTTGACCATGTCAACGTCTCTCTTATCCTCGGTCCCTACAACGGTCAACCCCACCACGCTCCCCCTGGGTTTAGATCGGAGGCGGAATTTGGACGGCCAACCCGTTGGCTAGTGTTAGGCGCCCCCCGGCGGCCTCGAATAATAACGGCCGGACCATATCGCTGCCGGAATCGCTGCAAATGAACGGTAATGGAGCGGTCAGCGTCGAACAGCTAGAGAAGCTCATGAAGCAAGGTCAGCGTTTAGATTGGGACATAACGTAAGTTGGGTGTCAAGGTGTTGGGTAAGAGGTCAGCGTCGAACAGCTAGAGAAGCTCATGAAGCGAGGTCAGCGTTTAGATTGGGGCATAGCGTAAGTTAGGTGTCAAGGTATTGGGTAAGAGGTTAGCATCGAACAGCTAGAGAAGCTCATCAAGCAAGGTCAGCGTTTAGATTGGGACATAGCGTAAGTTGGGTGTCAAGGTGTTGGGTAAGAGGTCAGCGTCGAAAATCTAGAGAAGCTCATGAAGCAAGGTCAGCGATTAGATTGGGGCATAGCGTAAGTTAGGTGTTGGGTAAGAGGTCAGCGTCGAACAGCTAGCGAAGCTCATGATAGAAGACATGCGTTGAAGAGTGGGGCATTGTTATTGAGAGAGGCGTTTAATTGTGAAGGGCTTAGTTGGGTAGCTAGAGTTGATCATGAAGCAAATCAGTATTTAGGATTGGGGTTAAGGTATGATGGGAAAGGTCATAGTCTAGTAACTAGATCTCATTAAGCAAGGTCGGTCTATGAAGGGTCGGGTGTACGTCGAGGTCGTTTGATGTTGAATGGGGGTGAGGCAGATCTAGCCCACAAAGTGTAATACGTGTACTATATAGAAGCGGAATGATAACATACCTTTATAAACATCTCTTCCTTCCCTTGCCAGGTATGAATCTCTCAAAACAACTGTCCTCGAATATCTTCAATGGCACTTCAGAACTCGGAGCTTTAGGTATCCAGGGTGCAGACGACGTTAGCACATTGACCCTGGTAGATAGTGAGAGTTCAATGAGGTGGGGTGTTATGGTGGGGTATTAAGGTGGGGTGTTATGGTGGGGTGGTAAGGTGGGGTGTTATAGTGGGGTATTAAGGTGGTGTGTTATGGTGGGGTATTAAGGTGGGGTGTTATGGTGGGGTGGTAAGGTGGGGTGTTTTGGTGGGGTGTTATGGTGGGGTGTTATGGTGGGGTGTTATGTTAGGGTATTAAGGTGGGGTGTTATAGTGGGGTATTAAGGTGGGGTGTTATGGTAGGGTATTAAGGTGGGGTGTTATAGTGGGGTGTTATAGTGGGGTATTAAGGTGGGGTGTTATGGTGGGGTGGTAAGGTGGGGTGTTATAGTGGGGTATTAAGGTGGGGTGTTATGGTGGGGTATTAAGGTGGGGTGTTATAGTGGGGTATTAAGGTGGGGTGTTATGGTGGGGTATTAAGGTGGGGTGTTATGTTAGGGTATTAAGGTGGGGTGTTATGGTAGGGTATTAAGGTGGGGTGTTATGGTGGGGTGTTAAGGTGGGGTGTTATAGTGGGGTATTAAGGTGGGGTGTTATGGTGGGGTGGTAAGGTGGGGTGTTATGGTGGGGTGTTAAGGTGGGGTGTTATGGTGGGGTATTAAGGTGGGGTGTTATGGTGGGGTGGTAAGGTGGGGTGTTTTGGTGGGGTATTAAGGTGGGGTGTTATGGTGGGGTATTAAGGTGGGGTGTTATGGTGGGGTATTAAGGTGGGGTGTTATGGTAGGGTATTAAGGTGGGGTGTTATGGTAGGGTAAGAGTAAGGAGTATGAATGTAGTGTTTAGTGGGTTGTAACTAGTGATATTAATGAGTCGAGTATATTCCAATTCGACATTAGAAGACATTAATTATTAAAATAGATATATTATTTATAGTAGCACATAAGAGAGATCTCTATATCTATGATTATTACAAATATATAGATTATTCTATATTTGAATATACATCTGCAATTAAGTATAAATATATTAAATTAAGCATAAATATATTAAGATAATAATAAATTGAAAATATATAAATAAAATAATTTATAATATAATAATATGGGATATTTGTAAAAAATTATAAAAATAGCTGTGTTCATATCACTGAATAGAATTGTTTGGTTTTATTTATAATTTTAAAATGAATCACTATTTATAAAAATTATTAATTTTTATTTTTTTTATTGATATAAATTAATTATTCATTATAAATTCTCATTCGAGTGAATATTTTGATTTTACATATAGAAAATAGTAAATCTTTAGTCAATCATTTAATATTAATTATTAATACCAATTAATATTCTTGAATAATTGATATACTATATATATGTATTCAAATGATTGGTACTTTATTTCAAGATAATAAGCTATACATCAATAATATTTAAATATGTTTTGTCCTACTTATCATTTATGATTCATACTCTAATTTGATTCATATTTGAAGGCCATAAATTATAGTTTATCTTAAACTTTATAATAAAATATACACACTCATATTTATATCATATTAGTAATAAGTATTTACATATTACACTAAAATTAAGTGAGATTATTTAGAGGAACTCAATAAAAAAGATTTATCTCGAGAAATTTGTGATTTTCGAATAAACAATTATTTACAATGTTACATATAATTTATCAATTATATTAGATGACGTTTTTATAACAGAACGAATCTTTGATATGACAATAACCGGGGACACGTATATCTTATCAAATTACACATGATTAGTCTAATGTTATTTCATAACGTTTTTATAAAACCTCTCATATGATATTGTTCTTTATTTAATATTTATATAAACAATGTTCTAGACATCCGTCAATTTTTTAATGAAATTACTTTTCATATATTTTTATTTTATACTGATTCAAAACATTTATATTTTCTGGTTCTTTTCACGTCGTTCATTTTCTGGTCCTTTTCACGTCGTTCATTTTCATCACTAGTTGCGATGTAGTGGAATATTGCTTGGTGATATTGTAGTTGTGCGAGTGGAGAATGGTGAAGGTTGAAAGACTAATTGTTGATTGTTAAAAGTTGAAATTCACCAAAGAACTTTGGTTTTCGATGAGCGAACGATGTAAGATTCAATAAAATTCAGCATATATAATCTATTAAATAGACTAAAATGGCGTACAATATTTTATTGATTGATTTCCCATTTCCCTTACATTGCATTTCCCTCCCCTTATTGTACCATCCCAATTTACAGTTTGCGGAGGTGGTAAAGTCATGGGGTTAGTAGAAAATTACTTACATTACCAATCTCGGCACCTTATCAGTAGATGTTATTAATTACATATTCGCCATCTTATATCAGCTAAATCCAATCCGCGTTAATCCACTATTTTTGCAAATCCCCATTCCGACTTATTTTTCTAGCCTTATTCGATTTGCATTCGAATCATTTGTAATGCACGCAAGAACCCTGATGGCTATGGGAATGCTTTATACACCTTATCACTTAATTACCCTTTAGTCATCGTCTTTAACGATGTATGCTAATACGTCATAATTCACGTGCATTTCGTGATCATCGAAGCCTACTCTCCTACTCCCCATCCCTCATCGCTACTTTCCATATTCGACCTACTCGGGGTTAACCCCGTATCTCTCCATCTCGTTCCTTCCGTCCAGCTTCTCCATCTCGACTTCCCCATTCTATCTCGGGTCCAGTCTAGATCCTCCCTCTTGTTATCTCCAATGAGATATGCATTACTCATCCCCTCTCTATCTCCTCTCTATCCCCTCTATTCCTAGGCCCAGATATCCACAATCTACAATATTCCCAGCCATTAGCCTATGCTCTTAGCTACTCCTGCGCTAATCCACGTATCACCGTTGCTACCGTTCATTCACAGGTATCCCCGCTGGACACAGCGGTCAAGCTGAACACAACACCCCCGTACCCGAAGATACGCTAAAGTATGTACTTTGTTTTAAAATATATCCGAGTGGTTAAATTGATGCTTAATCTTATAAATATTATTGAAATAGAATAGAATTGTATAACTTACTTAGTGAGAACTGATATCATAGATTCAAATGATCCGATATCAGCCAAATGCCATATGCAACGAAAAGCCAATATTATTAAATTGACTATTTCACTTGAACTACAATTTAATACGTCTATATATTTACAATTGTATTGATTACCATTATACCTCACATCATGTATACACACCTACACACACATACATACACCTACGCACACCTACATACACCTACACACACCTACACACACCTACACACACCTACGCACACCTACGCACACCTACACACACCTACACACACCTACACATACCTAAACACACCTACACACACCTACACACACCTACACACACCTACACACACCTACACACACCTACACATACATACACACATCTACACACACCTACACACACCTACACACACCTACACACACCTACACACACCTACACACACCTACACACACCTACACACACCTACACACACCTACACACACCTACACACACCTACACATACCTACACACACCTACACACACCTACACACACCTACACACACCTACACACACCTACACACACCTACACACCTACACACACCTACACACACCTACACACACCTACACACATCTACACATACCTACACACATCTACACATACCTACACACACACACATCTACACACATCTACACATACCTACACACACCTACACACACCTACACATACCTACACACATCTACATACACCTATACACATCTACTCACACCTACACATACCTACATACACCTACACACATCTACACATATATACGCACACCTACACACCTACAAACACCTACACATACCTACATACATCTACACACACCTACACACACCTACACATACCTACACACACTTACACACATCTACACACATCTACACACACCTACACACACCTACACATACCTACACACACCTACACACATCTACACACATCTACACACATCTACACACACCTACACACACCTACACACATCTACACACACCTACACACACCTACACACATCTACACACACCTATACACACTTACACACACCTACACACACCTACACACACCTACACCCACCTACTCACACCTACACACACCTACACACACCTACACACACCTACACACACCTACACACACCTACACATACCTACACACACCTACACACATCTACACACACCTACTCACACCTACTAACATCTACACATACCTACACACACCTACACACACCTACACACACCTACACACACCTACACACCTACACACACCTACACACACTTACACACCTACATACACCTACACACACCTACACACACCTACACATACCTACACACACTTACACACATCTACACAGCTTACTTAAGGCTCACTCTCTCTCAACACGCCTACGCTAACTGCCCCTCGACCCCCACAAACTCCGCAGCTCTTGCACCCACCACCGTCGTGTCCCACCCAGCCCTACACTCTTAACACCCGTTCCGCGCCTCCCGCCAGGACTCCATTGGTATCCGACGAGAGCTCGGCCCCTCAGGATAGAGCTCCAATGTGGTCGCATAGGGTTGCACCCCCTCATGGCCCGCCGCCGCTTGGCCAGGTACTGCCCCCTCAAGGTCAACTCCCATCCCACCATAGTCAAGCCCCGCCTTCGCTAGCCTACCCCGGAGTTATGGGTCTCCCTCGACACCCATTGTTAGTATTGCATGGAAATTATATGCGGGTCTAAATTCCTCTACATAGAGATTCATTGAATAAGAAATACTCTATTATATATATTAATTAGCATTAAATATATTAATCAGCATTAGATATATTAATTAGCATTATATATATTAATTAGCATTAAATATATTAATCAGCATTAGATATATTAATTAGCATTAAATATATTAATTAGCATTAAATATATTAATCAGCATTAAATATATTAATTATCATCAAATATATTAATTAGCATTAAATATATTAATTAGCATCAAATATATTAATTAGCATCAAATATACTAATTAGCATCAAATATATTAATTAGCATTAAATATATTAATTAGCGTCAAATATATTAATTTGCATTAAATATATTAATTAGCACTAAATATATTAATTAGCATTAAATATATTAATTAGCATTACATATATTAATTAGCATTAGATATATTAATTAGCATTAAATATATTAATTAGCATTAAATATATTAATTAGCATTATATATATTAATTAGCATCAAATATATTAATTAGCATTAGATATATTAATTAGCATTAAATATATTAATTAGCATTAAATATATTAATCAGCATTAGATATATTAATTAGCATTACATATATTAATTAGCATTACATATATTAATTAGCATTACATATATTAATTAGCATTAAATATATTAATTATAATTAAATATATTAATTAGCATTATATATATTAATTAGCATCAAATATATTAATTAGCATCAAATATATTAATTAGCATTAAATATATTAATTAGTATCAAATATATTAATTTACATTAAATATATTAATTAGCATTAAATATATTAATTAGCATTAAATATATTAATTAGCATTAAATATATTAATTAGCATTAAATATATTAATTAGCATTAGATATATTAATTAGCATTAGATATATTAATTAGCATTAAATATATTAATTAGCATCAAATATATTAATTAGCATTAAATATATTAATCAGCATTAAATATATTAATTAGCATCAAATATATTAATTAGCATCAAATATATTAATTAGTGTTAGATATATTTATCCACCCAACTCCACAACACACTAAACCACTCCACTCTACTCCACCTAACTCCATACCATGCTAAACCACTCCACACCATACCACACCACTCCACTCCACACCACACCACACCACACCGCACTACTCTTTATATGAATATCAATTTTTAATAGCAAAGGAATGAAACAAAAAAGAACTTTTTAACTGTTGGCAAATTAATGTTCTTATTAATATTTATTTATATTTTATTTATTAACTTTCGCTTCGGAGAATCTTCTTTCATTTCATATTCACAGACTTACCTTAACACCGCTATCTATCCCCATCCCAACAGCAATGGCCCCCCGCCCGGATACGACCCTATGATGGGTCCACCTCCGCCTCACCACCGTCGGGGTGGACCTCCCCTGCCCCCCCCTCGTCACGCCGGACCCCCGCCCCCACACTACATAAAGTCTCTCACCTTTATGGAAATGATGAATAGACCCCCACCACCCATGTTAGTAAACCACATTTGATTTAAACCGACCTTTACCCCATTACCCCATATACTGCCATAATTCGAAAGATATTTCTTTATAAATTTGTTGACTCTACTGAACTTTGCCCAAATCCGAAGTACAAACACAATACAATAGAAAACCTAGTATTATCTGAGCCCTAGATTGACCACTGCCAAAGTAAGTTTTACATTGTACTATTAGTTACATTGTATTAATGCTGTCGAAGCTTGCTAGTAAAACCTACTCAATACCACTCATTACTTCTACCCGATTAGTAATTACATCATAGTATTTAATGAGTACAGTTGAGATTAGAATGGAAGTACCATATAATGAACATATATTATACACATAATATACATATAATATACATATAATATATATATAATATATATATAATAAGCATATAATATACATATAATATACATATAATATACATATAATATACATATAATTTACATATAATAAATATATAATATACATATAATATACATATAATATACATATAATATACATATAATATACATATAATATACATATAATATACATATAATAAACATATAATATACATATAATATACATATAATATACATATAATATACATATAATATACATATAATATACATATAATATACATATAATATACATATAATATATATATAATATACATATAATATACATATAATATACATATAATATACATATAATATACATATAATATACATATAATATACATATAATAAACATATAATATACATATAATATACATATAATAAACATATAATATACATATAATATATATATAATATACATATAATATACATATAATATACATATAATATACATATAATATACATATAATATACATATAATATATATATAATATACATATAATATATATATAATATACATATAATATACATATAATATACATATAATAAACATATAATATACATATAATATATATATAATATACATATAATATACATATAATATACATATAATATATATATATATGCCACACCCCTTTCTCGCGCACCCCGCATATAACTAATAAACTATAACCCCAACATATAGAATGCACCGGTACCCGCCACCCCCGCAACAACAGCAGCACTACCTCTATAATGCCCCTCCTCAGGTTACCAGCCTTCTCGATGTGTAACCTTTAACCCCTCAGATTCACGACTAACCTGCCGTAGGCCTACGTTATATAAATCTATATATAGAGGAGCAACGCTTCCAGGCAAATCTCTTTGTAAAGTAAATTCAAATACATTTCTAAGATTAATTTCAGTTATATATTATGTAATATATGTTATTGATTTATTCGTTTGTTTACAATGAAATCCCGAAGATAATGATCAATTTGATTGACAGGTGAACTTAAAGACACCCAAACCAGACAGAATGGTTAATAGCTGAACTCTGGGCTCCTTTAGAGCATTCTTAGTCATCTCATAAACCTCCAATTTCTAAATAATCCTGCAACCAATTATTTTATAGCATTAAAACAAACTTATTTTAAGTTTGCATTATTTACAAATAGTTCCACACAATTAAACTATTCCCACATCAATAAACCGCACCCACATCAATAAACCGCACCCCCTTCAATAAACCGCACCCCTTTCAACAAACTGCACCCACATCAATAAATCACACCCCCTTCAATAAACCGCACCCCCTTCAATAAACCGCACCCACATCAATAAACCACACTCCCTTCAATAAACCGCACCCCCTTCAATAAACCGCACCCCCTTCAACAAACCGCACCTACATCAATAAACCACACTCCCTTCAATAAACCGCACCCCCTTCAGTAAACCGCACCCCCTTCAACAAACCGCACCCACATCAATAAACCGCACCCCCTTCAACAAACCGCACCCACATCAATAAATCACACCCCCTTCAATAAATCACACCCACATCAATAAACCACACCCCCTTCAATAAACCGCACCCCTTCAATAAATCACACCTTCCTTCAGGACCACAATGCATTCAACGACTTGATGACAAATCAAGAAAAATTATTTTTATTGCGGGTGCAGGCTTTACAAATAGCAACTGCAACTCCTTTTAATGATGATTATTACTACATGGCTAGTCCTCACTACCCCACTACCCCACTACCCCACTACCTCACTACCCCACTACCCCATCTACATGGCTAGTCCCCACTACCCCACTACCCCATCTACATGGCTAGTCCCCACTACCCCACTACCCCATCTACCCCACTACCCCATCTACATGGCTAGTTCCCACTACCCCACAACCTCACTACCCCACTACCACCCTACCCCACTACCACACTATCCCATCTACATGGCTAGTTCCCACTACCCCCTACCCCACTACCCCACTACCACACTACCCCATCTACATGGCTAGTCCCCACTACCCCACTACCCCATCTACCCCACTACCCCTCTACCCCACTACCCCATCTACCCCACTACCCCATCTACCCCACTACCCCATCTACCCCACTACCCCATCTACCCCACTACCCCACTACCCCATCTACATGGCTAGTTCCCACTACCACCCTACCCCACTACCCCACTACCACCTACCCCACTACCCCACTACCACCTACCCCACTACCACCTACTACACTACCCCACTACCCCATCTACATGGCTAGTCCCCACTACCCCACTACATGGCTAGTCCCCACTACCCCACTACCACCCTACCCCACTACCCCATCTACATGGCTAGTCCCCACTACCCCACTACCCCTTACCCCACTACCCCATCTACATGGCTGGTCTCCACTACCCCATCTACATGGCTAGTCCTCACTACCCCACTACCACCTACCCCACTACTCCACTACCACCTACCCCACTACCCCACTACCACCTACCCCACTACCCCACTACCACCTACCCCACTACCCCACTACCACCTACCCCACTACCCCACTACCACCTACCCCACTACCCCACTACCCCACTACCCCATCTACATGGCTAGTCCCCACTACCCCACTACCCCATCTACATGGCTAGTCGCCTTTACCCCACTACCCCATCTACTGCCTCAACCCCAATACCCCACTACCTCATCTACTGCCTCAACCCCATTTCCCCACTACCCCATCTACTGTCTCAACCCCAATACCTCATCTACATGGATAGTCGCCTTTACCCCACTACCCCATCTACTGCCTCAACCCCAATACCCCACTACCCCATCTACTGCCTCAACCCCACTACCTCATCTACTGCCTCAACCCCCTTACCCCACTACCTCATCTACTGCATCAACCCCCTTTCCCCACTACCTCATCTACTGCATCAACCCCATCTACTGCCTCAACCCCACTACCTCATCTACTTCCTCGACCTAAAGTGATTCACTTTGTTACGTTGTCATTTTCAATTCAGATGAAAATAGATTTAAAATTCTATATTTAGATTAACGATGCAGAAATTGACGTATTTAATAAATCATATTTATTAATGATTCAATGCAATTTAAGTTGCCACGTCGCCATGGCAACAACATTTTTTTGATATGCTCACTTACAGATGACCACAATGAAGAATCTAAAGAAACAATGCCAGGAGAATAACATTGAAGAGATTAAATTGGTGCTACCCGTAAAGAACCAAGTGCTGGTCACTAACTTTACTCCGGGTTAGTGGTCCTAACACACGATACTAGCAATACATCTTCACCCTTTCCTTTGAAGATACGCCCCCCCCCCCCACCCCACCACATCTCCGATCGCCTCATCGACAAACTGGCGACGCCTTTAAATGCACCCACTTTCAGAACAATACGAAACTTCCCTAGGCAGACCGTCCACGGTCAGTGTCCATAATCCGCGCAAACAACTTGACGTCCATAGCTCTCCCGACGACAAGGTAATTGGTTCATTAAAGATAGTTGTACATATCAAATTTGCCTTTCTAATTCATTTCATCGTCGATATCGTCGTCGTTTTATCAACTGCGTTAATTCACTACCTTATTTTTAGAACTGCAAAAGGAAATTAGAATCTTCTCTTTTGAAAAGACTTCTTCTCGACATCGAAAAGGTTTCTAAGTTGCATTATGCGAATGTCGTACAGTAGAGGTTACAGTAGAGGTTAAGTAGAGGTTATAGTAGAGGTTAAGTAGAGGTTAAGTAGAGGTGAAGTAGAGGTGAAGTAGAGGTGTGGAGGTGAAGTAGAGGTGAAGTAGAGGTGAAGTAGAGGTGAAGTAGAGGTGAAGTAGAGGTGAAGTAGAGGTGAAGTAGAGGTGAAGTAGAGGTGAAGTAGAGGTGAAGTAGAGGTGAAGTAGAGGTGAAGTGGAGGTGAAGTAGAGGTGTGGAGGTGAAGTAGAGGTGAAGTAGAGGTGAAGTAGAGGTGAAGTAGAGGTGAAGTAGAGGTGAAGTAGAGGTGAAGTGGAGGTGTGGAGGTGAAGTAGAGGTGAAGTAGAGGTGAAGTAGAGGTGAAGTAGAGGTGAAGTAGAGGTGAAGTAGAGGTGAAGTAGAGGTGAAGTAGAGGTGAAGTAGAGGTGAAGTAGAGGTGAAGTAGAGGTGAAGTAGAGGTGAAGTAGAGGTGAAGTAGAGGTGAAGTAGAGGTGAAGTAGAGGTGAAGTAGAGGTGAAGTAGAGGTGAAGTAGAGGTGAAGTAGAGGTGAAGTAGAGGTGAAGTAGAGGTGTGGAGGTGAAGTAGAGGTGAAGTAGAGGTGAAGTAGAGGTGAAGTAGAGGTGAAGTAGAGGTGAAGTAGAGGTGAAGTAGAGGTGAAGTAGAGGTGTGGAGGTGAAGTAGAGGTGAAGTAGAGGTGTGGAGGTGAAGTAGAGGTGAAGTAGAGGTGAAGTAGAGGTGAAGTAGAGGTGAAGTAGAGGTGAAGTAGAGGTGAAGTAGAGGTGTGGAGGTGAAGTAGAGGTGAAGTAGAGGTGAAGTAGAGGTGTGGAGGTGAAGTAGAGGTGAAGTAGAGGTGAAGTAGAGGTGAAGTAGAGGTGAAGTAGAGGTGAAGTAGAGGTGTGGAGGTGAAGTAGAGGTGAAGTAGAGGTGAAGTAGAGGTGAAGTAGAGGTGAAGTAGAGGTGAAGTAGAGGTGAAGTGGAGGTGAAGTAGAGGTGAAGTAGAGGTGAAGTAGAGGTGAAGTAGAGGTGAAGTAGAGGTGAAGTAGAGGTGAAGTAGAGGTGAAGTGGAGGTGAAGTGGAGGTGAAGTGGAGGTGAAGTAGAGGTGAAGTAGAGGTGAAGTAGAGGTGAAGTAGAGGTGAAGTAGAGGTGAAGTAGAGGTGAAGTAGAGGTGAAGTAGAGGTGAAGTAGAGGTGAAGTAGAGGTGAAGTAGAGGTGAAGTAGAGGTGAAGTAGAGGTGAAGTAGAGGTGAAGTAGAGGTGTGGAGGTGAAGTAGAGGTGAAGTAGAGGTGAAGTAGAGGTGAAGTAGAGGTGAAGTAGAGGTGTGGAGGTGAAGTAGAGGTGAAGTAGAGGTGAAGTAGAGGTGAAGTAGAGGTGAAGTAGAGGTGAAGTAGAGGTGAAGTAGAGGTGAAGTAGAGGTGAAGTAGAGGTGAAGTAGAGGTGAAGTAGAGGTGAAGTAGAGGTGAAGTAGAGGTGAAGTAGAGGTGAAGTAGAGGTGAAGTAGAGGTGAAGTAGAGGTGAAGTAGAGGTGAAGTAGAGGTGAAGTAGAGGTGAAGTAGAGGTGAAGTAGAGGTGAAGTAGAGGTGTGGAGGTGAAGTAGAGGTGAAGTAGAGGTGAAGTAGAGGTGAAGTAGAGGTGAAGTAGAGGTGAAGTAGAGGTGAAGTAGAGGTGAAGTAGAGGTGTGGAGGTGAAGTAGAGGTGAAGTAGAGGTGAAGTAGAGGTGTGGAGGTGAGTAGAGGTGAAGTAGAGGTGAAGTAGAGGTGAAGTAGAGGTGAAGTAGAGGTGAAGTAGAGGTGAAGTAGAGGTGAAGTAGAGTTGAAGTAGGGATCCTACTCTTATCCTAGTCGTGAAGTAGAGTGAAGTAGCTGAAGTAGAGGTGAAGTAGAGGTGAAGTAGAGGTGAAGTAGAGGTGTGGAGGTGAAGTAGATGTGAAGTAGAGGTGAAGTAGAGTTGAAGTAGAGGTGAAGTAGAGGTGTGGAGGTGAAGTAGAGGTGAAGTAGAGGTGAAGTAGAGTGAAGTAGAGTTGAAGTGAGGTGAAGTATAGGTGAAGTAGAGGTGAAGTAGAGGTGTGGAGGTGAAGTAGAGGTGAAGTAGTGGTGAAGTAGAGGTGTTGGAGGTGAAGTAGAGGTGAAGTAGAGGTGAAGTAGAGGTGAAGTAGAGGTGAAGTAGAGGTGAAGTAGGTGTGGAGCTGACGTAGAGGTAAGTAGAGGTGAAGTAGAGGTGAAGTAGAGGTGAAGTAGAGGTGAAGTAGAGTTGACGTAGAGTGAAGTAGAGTGTGGAGGTTGAAGTAGAG
>OZ038318.1:8758585-8760174 GCA_964035775.1 Osedax frankpressi
TATTTGTCTATTAAGGTTATTCAAGCCTGCACGGTCTTTCGGATCGGTAATTTTGTTGAGCCTGCCCGAGGCGCATCGGGACTGGAAAGGAGCGTTATGCCTACTCGAGACGACGCTCGTGAAAAGGTGAAAAGGCTGTTTGAGAACCGCGCCAAAGGTGTTGATTGATATAGACAGCAGGGCGGTGGCCATAGAAGTCGGAATCCGCTAAGGAGTGTGTAACAACTCACCTGCCGAATCAACTAGCCCTTAAAATGAAAGCCGCGGTAACGATATTCTTATGCCGGTGATGAAGCGATGTGATTTCTACGCAGTGCTCCGAATGTAAAAGTAATGAAATTCAACCGAACAAGGGTAAACGGCGGGAGTAAATACGATTAAGGTTATCGAAATCTAACATTGTGAACAACGAGCGTAGAGACTAACGTGCGGGTACAAGTTTAACGGAATTTCTATCGAAGATCATACGAATACTATGAGTTTAACGTTAACGTTAACGTTAACGTTAACGTTAACAGACAAAGTTTAATATCGAGGACCCGAAGACGAAGTTTAATATCGAGGACCCGAAGACGAAGTTTAATATCGAGAACCCGAAGACGAAGTTTAATATCGAGGACCCGAAGACGAAGTTTAATATCGAGAACCCGAAGACGAAGTTTAATATCGAGGACCCGAAGACGAAGTTTAATATCGAGGACTCGAAGACGAAGTTGAATTAATTGGTGAAAGTTGATTGCGGGTGTTATTAAATTTACTTTAATAATACACATTTCAGCCGAAACCAAACCCTGAGCATTAAAATACAAAACATTTTAAATTTTGATGCTTCGGGGGGGGGTGGGGGTGATATTTTTTTAAATATTTATTATAAGGTTTTTATGTCGGGTTTTTTTTACGACCATAAAAATTAATAAAATATTTACAAATACAAAAATTAAAAAAAATTTTAAGGATACAAAAAATTTACGAGTTAAAAAATTTACAAGTAAAAAATTTTACAAGTTCGAAAATTTTTATAATTGCGAAAAATTAATAAAATATTTACAAATACAAAAATTAAAAAAAATTTAAGGATACAAAAATTTTACGAGTTAAAAAATTTACAAGTAAAAAATTTTTACAAGTTCGAAAATTTTTATAATTGCGAAAAATTAATAAAATATTTACAAATACAAAAATTTTAAAAAAATTTACAAGTAAAAAATTTTTACAAGTTCGAAAAGTTTTATAATTACGAAAAATTAAGAACATTTTTTTTAGAGTCAAAATTTTTCGAATTTTCACAATTAATAAAATATTCACGTGTACAAAAATGTTAAAAATATCCAACTTTGAAAATTTTCACAAATCAGAAATAATTATAAAATGTTCGGAAGTACTTTACGTATAAAAAACCATTTCACCATGATAAAATCATAGTGAAATGGTTAAAATTTTTAGATAATCAAAGCTAGTCAAAACAATTTTCATTTGTATCAATGCAATTTTTACTTATGCAAGTAAATCAAACCAATTCACCGTGATATAATCGCAGTGGAAAGGTTTATTATTTCACCAATAAGCAAATAATTAATTAGGCAAACCTA
>OZ038318.1:8760374-8787874 GCA_964035775.1 Osedax frankpressi
TCATATTTTATTGTTATATTTCGTGTAATAAAATATATAATATGTAGCAATAATTATGTTATACATAGTATCTATTAATTTCTCCCTCTCCCTCTCCCCTCTCCCTCTCCCTCTCCCTCTCCTCTCCCTCTCCTCTCCCTCTCCCTCTCCCTCTCCTCTCCCTCTCCCTCTCCCTCTCCCTCTCCCTCTCCCTCTCCCTCTCCCTCTCCCTCTCCCTCTCCCTCTCCCTCTCCCTCTCCCTCTCCTCTCCCTCTCCCTCTCCCTCTCCCTCTCCCTCTCCCTCTCCCTCTCCCTCTCCCTCTCCCTCTCCCTCTCCCTCTCCCTCTCCCTCTCCCTCTCCCTCTCCCTATCCTCGCCCTATTAACAATGTTATTACGATCTTCTATTGACGACTCCAAACTACTGATATTCTCTTCGCGTTTCATATGCGAGTAGCGAAGGTCTGCTGCCTCCTTTCGAAGTTTCTCAACCAATGTGTCGTTAACGGATACCTAGACAAAGGAGAGGGAGTAGTAGTAAAATGTTATAGGGGATGGGTTCCAGTTATTGTGGAATACGAACTAGAATAAAGTAATTAGGAACAGGCTTCTAACGAATATATTAAAGTAAATCTCAAGAATTAAAAATACACTCTAGCTAATATATTTAGTTTTGTTTAATTAGAATCTTTATTGTATTTGTCATCATATTTGTTTAATTTAATTCTTTATATTTTAGTTGTATAATTTAATTAAACAGTATAATAGTATAATTAAATCTGCTCATTTTCATTTATGATTTCCTTTAATTGCATTGCAGTTACAACAATAGTCTCGTTACCTTTTGTTTATATGTATTCTCCGTTGTCAGTTTTGAAAACAACATTCCATTTTTCTGATTATCGTGAATTTTCTCCAATTCCATTATTGCCGACACCATTTGCGTCTGTAAGGAGTTTGTTTATTATTGTAATTATGAGAGTTTTCTGAATTTCGCTGTTGTTGTTGGACTAGGCACGTTTGATTTGTTATATAATAAAACATCATCTATATGGGTACAATATATGTATTGTATTGCTTATTTTGTTAACAATATGATATCAGACACCTGGAAAATATAAAAAACCTCTGAAAACAGCTAATTAGCAATGCCCATCGCATAATAATAAGATAACTTGGAACTTTGTTGCAGCCCATTACTAAAAACATTCATCGAACGCGTGATGTTTTTACTTGATACGGGCTACGGATAACGGTGTACAGTAATTATGCTCTAAGTTGAAAATGACGCAGCGCGCTGTTGCCTCGGTCCGATATTTCGGAACCGACACCGGAAACACTACGCGCCACAGACTTTTGTAAACAACTAACCTCCCATTGCGTGCTGTTCACCTGCGTTGTATCTTTGTACACTAGGCGAGATATCTCCTGGATGTCCTAAAAATGCAGGCGTTAGTGAGTATTTCGCAAATATTCAATCATATAACCGTCCAATAGACACACTGCTTACATTTTAAATCGTAATATATTAATCTACTTACAACATATCGATATTTATGAAGGAAAGTAATTCGAAATAATGAAAAATATATAAATACAAATATATTTTAATTTAAAAATCCAAATTTGATTTCTATAAATTGATATTTAGATAACATAACGTAACCTAGTACACCATTATAAATTGACCTATAGGTCAGTTGTACTATAGTACAATTGAATACCAATTTGAAGAGAGATATTGAATTATGATTAATACTATTTATTAATTATGATTCTAAAATTAATTAACTTGAAATTTTGTTTCATATTTAAGCAAATTTGAAATATAATAAAATATATTATTATTATAAAATAAATAATACACATTATTTCCATACGATATATTCCCATTTCTCGTGTGATTCACACAATGTCAATAAAATAGCAAAAGACAAAGATAAATACCAACATTGTCGTATTTAATTTTTTTTTCGTTGCATTCTTTGTTTAGCAAAATAAATTTAGATGTTATTGTTTTTCCATTCAGTACTGAGTTCGATAATATCTATTAATTTTAATTGAAATATATTCTCATTAACATATATATATATATATATATATATATATATATATATATATATATATATATATATATAAATATGCATTATCGCATAGTGCTATATCTAGGTCACTACTCCATTACACCGAATTAATAAGTCACCTGTGAATATTACACAGGTTATTTTTTCATATAAGATAATATCCAATTCCAAAAATTGAAAGTGAAAATATTATAAATGTTTGTATTTAAAATATATTAAATATACCATAATACATATATTACTTATTAGTATTTATAATAGTTATATACTCTGGTTTCTCGGGATGCTATTCTTAGTAATATAACTCTATGATATGGTTGTGTAAATGTTGAAATATTTACTATGTAAATATGAACAAATACTTAAGTACAGATTGTTCTAAATTCATTTACCGTTGCCATATCTGCCGACCTTTCCTGCATGTTGTCAATTTGTAATATTGTTCTTTGGCCGAATTCTGCCTGCCGATATTGCAAAATATTTGTATATAAATGATATCATAAACTAAATATTTAATTGTATTCAAATTATTCATATTAGTTATTATGCAATATCTGTTCGTAAAGTCGATGTACAAATTAATTCTAATTTATTATTTATTTTTAAGAATTACAATTTTGAGATACTTTGTAAATTTATTTCTCATAATTAATAATATATATGTTTATACATTTATACATATATATGTTAATATATAGTATACATATTATATGTAATAATTATATGATGTATAATACAAATGATAAGCATAGACTTGAAATGCATTCTTAGGTATTACGTAATCGTATTGCGATTGCGTCATAACTGCTCATCGCGTAACGTCCGACCTTTAGCAGCATGTCATATTCCAGTTCGGCGATTTTCTGCTTCTGCTCCCGGATCAGAGTGGCCAGTTGTACGTTCTTGGATCTCTCGTCGAGGCACTCGCGGTTCAAGTTCTCCAACCTGGAGTTTCGGCGGAGCGAGGTAGGAATTGTGATGAACGCTAATTGTACGAATTATGCGTATCCAATAATCACATTTAATACAAATTAAATGATGACGTCATTAAATAAACCCAGACGAATAGATTTTATCCAATATCAAAGGATTACAATTCGTATCCATTTCCCTTAAGGACTACGATTCTTCCATCAAGTATAACCAGAGTTATGTAGGGCTTATAGGCGGGAAGTAAGTTAGCATACTCTAACCTCTTCGAGATCATCACCACATCTTTGTCACGTGACATAATACGTTTTAAGTAATCCTCCTTCTCGATTGCTGCTGTTTCCACCCTTTTGTGTAGGATGTCGTATTCCATAAACTGTTCCTCTTGTACACTTTGCGTGTGTTTCATCCAGGCCTGCCAATCCAGGAGTCAAAATATAATTGGTAATATTAATTAGTATATATATATATATTCATATCATGATTTATATCACTTCTTTATATATTACATATGCTATTATTAATATAAGATTTTTGAATTCCTATTTATCATTTTTAATATCGTTTAATAACATTGCTCTAGATATAGATTGATTCGTAAATATATGTATTAATCTATTAATTAATAATCGTATTCTAATCTATACAACGAAATGACTATATTCAATAATTAAATTCGTAAACGCTTGAATATAGTTTGAGTTGATAATGACGCATTGAATTTAATAACGAATTCGTCGATGTAATAATCTCGCTACTAAATACACAAATCTGTAACATCTTAGATAAATCCACGGCCCATTCCACAGTAAACAACAATAGCATTGCCTTACTCACGTCATTCAATATTCGTATAGTAGATTCCATTTCTCTGTTCTGCGCTGTGTAGAAGTGATACTCCTGAATACGGTTGCAAAGACTGGACATGCATTGCACGTACTCGCTTCCCTGAGTTTTGGCCTTGATTTCAGCGAAAGTTACGCTGAGTAAATGAATAATAACGATTAGAATCTTTACTTGCCAAACGTCAACAATCGTCATTCCTGACAAACTCACAATTGTCAAATTTGAACTACATATTAAGAAAATAACGATAAGCAATTTTAATAGAAATGATATTTAAGATTTTATTTCTAATATTAATGTATATATTAATTTATATTAACCCCATATAATGATTAGATTCGCGTAAATCTGAAAAATCATAATTATAGTAAATATGCATTATGCTATGACTAGATTAGTAGTTTATATTAACTACACTAACATCATAATAAATAACATCTAATACATGCAAAACTACATGTAAAAATGAAGTTAACGTATATAGTTTATAATTTTTAATTAAAATCTGTAATTCATTATGCAATTATGTAATATCTACTTCCTCGATGACGCCACGTGAAACACACTCGCACTCTCGCACTCAATATCGCGCATTCGCTCTCGCACACTCGCGCACCCGCGGAGTGCCCCGCGGAGTGCCCCGCGGAGTGCCCCGCACGCCGGTTGCATAACCTGCCGTATCCAGGATATCCTTGGTGTTGACAATACGCCTATAGTTGACCATATCGATGCCAGATTTAGCTGCTCGGGCGTCGCTCGCCGTGGTCGCTATGCTAGTCGTACTCGTGGATACGTCCGAGGCACGGTGAGGCCCTCCGGCTATAACGGCGGTGAAAGCGTTCATTCTCTGGATGTTGTTGTGCAAGTTACTGTTGTCTTGGCAACGCGGAATTGTTTCGGTGGCGCGTCCTGTCATTTCATTGTTGTGAACGTTACGGTTGACTGGGCAATGTGGGGTATATCCAGCATCTACACCAGTTTCTTTAATATGCTGTAGGTTAAGTTTAGTAGGGCCATGTGGGGTATATCCAGCCTCTACACCAGTTTCTTTAATATGCTGTAGGTTAAGTTTATTAGGGCCATGTGGGGTATATCCAGCCTCTACACCAGTTTCTTTAATATGCTGTAGGTTAAGTTTATTAGGGCTATGTGGGGTATATCCAGCTTCTACACCAGTTTCTTTAATATGCTGTAGGTTAAGTTTAGTAGGGCTATGTGGGGTATATCCAGCCTCTATACCAGTTTCTTTAATATGCTGTAGGTTAGGTTTAGTAGGGCCATGTGGGGTATATCCAGCCTCTACACCAGTTTCTTTAATATGCTGTAGGTTAAGTTTATTAGGGCAATATGAGGTATATCCAGCCTCTACACCAGTTTCTTCAATATGTTGTAGATTAAGTTTATTAGGGCCATGTGGGGTATATCCAGCCTCTACACCAGTTTCTTTAATATGCTGTAGGTTAAGTTTATTAGGGCAATATGAGGTATATCCAGCCTCTACACCAGTTTCTTCAATATGCTGTAGGTTAAGTTTATTAGGGCTATGTGGGGTATATCCGGCCTCTACACCAATTTCTTTAATATGCTGTAGGTTAAGTTTATTAGGGCTATGCGGATGACTTCGAGTAATTATTTGACTTTCCTTCGCTACCATTCCTATTTTATTGTAACATTCATCAGCACTTAGGATTACTTGGTTAGCGGGCTCCGCTCCTGAAAGGCGACGAGAGGATCCGATTGGTTGGGTGTAGCGCCAGAGGTTACCGCTGAGGTTGGATTGGTTGGAGTTGCCGTATTGCGAAGTGTGGCGAGGGTCCATCAATCCGTGTCCGGCCGAGTTGACCGAGTCGAGGTAAGAACTCGCGGTTACATTCTCGTTAGACGTTCGTACAGAATCGTCGGAAGTTAGCTCGCAACCTCTATGGCAACATGGCAACGACTCCGATGGTTCGTTTGTAGTAAGAACACTTGAATGATGATGGTGAGAATGCGACGTGGATGGTGATTGGGGTAACCGAATTGATTTAAATGATGTTATAGGTTGGTGTAATTGAGAGGATTTAGATGACGATGAAGATGATGGTCGTAGTAGTTGTAGCAAAGGTGTATGATATGATAACGATGACATAAGTGATAATGTTGAGTGTGGTGATGGAGGTAATTGTGTCAATGGTGGTGATGGAGGTAATTGTGTTGAGTGTGTTGAGTGTGTTGATTGTGGTGATGGAGGTAATGGTGTTGAGTGTGGTGATGGAGGTAATTGTGTTGAGTGTGTTGAGTGTGTTGATTGTGGTGATGGAGGTAATGGTGTTGAGTGTGGTGATGGAGGTAATTGTGTTGAGTGTGTTGAGTGTGTTGATTGTGGTGATGGAGGTAATGGTGTTGAGTGTGGTGATGGAGGTAATTGTGTTGAGTGTGGTGATGAAGGTAATTGTGTTGAGTGTGTTGAGTGTGTTGATTGTGGTGATGGAGGTAATGGTGTTGAGTGTGGTGATGGAGGTAATTGTGTTGAGTGTGTTGAGTGTGTTGATTGTGGTGATGGAGGTAATGGTGTTGAGTGTGGTGATGGAGGTAATTGTGTTGAGTGTGTTGAGTGTGTTGATTGTGGTGATGGAGGTAATGGTGTTGAGTGTGGTGATGGAGGTAATTGTGTTGAGTGTGTTGAGTGTGTTGATTGTGGTGATGGAGGTAATGGTGTTGAGTGTGGTGATGGAGGTAATTGTGTTGAGTGTGTTGAGTGTGTTGATTGTGGTGATGGAGGTAATGGTGTTGAGTGTGGTGATGGAGGTAATTGTGTTGAGTGTGGTGATGAAGGTATTTGTTTCAATGGTGGTGATGGAGGTAATGGTGTCAATGGTGGTGATGGAGGTAATTGTGTTGTCTGTTGCTGCGATGTCGGTATTATCGGGTATGATTGCTGGGTTTGCGATATAATTGAATCAGTTATTTGCGACGGTAATGGCTCCGAAACAGTTAGTGAGTTATAGTCTGGAGTTGAGCTCTCAGTGATATGTCCTATAGTATTCGGTACGTGGTTTTCACTTCCCGTTACTTCCGAAGAGTTTGTCTCGGAAGAACTTGAATAGCCATCCGACGACATTTCCGAAAGGCTAAGATGACTCATCATCGTCATCTTATCTTCAGTCGAGAGATTTGGTTGGTTTACAGATTGCCGTTGCATGTACACGTTCACGATACGACCTACTTCCTCGCTAACCGACGAAGCATTTCGGAGGGAGGATTGCGGATTCGGACTCGACCCCATTCTTTTGGGTTCAAACCCCCTATCGACACCCATCGCATCCACTTGAGTTATCGCTGCACTTTTCTCATAACTTGTCGAACTCTCCGTGTTTGGCTCCATTTCTATACGCTCACTCTTCAATCCTTCTGTATCTAGCCATGCCCCTTTCTCAACACTCAGTAATCCACCGTTATCTATCGGTGTATCGTTGTTGCTGCTTATCAAGCCATCTCCGTCGAGTCCCGCCTCTTTATCTCCCTCAATCGTTCCATCGCGAAGATCATACTTTATTCCGCCATCTTCAATTCTACCCATATCCGTCCCTGTACTTCCGAGTACACGTGATCCACTACTCATACCGTATTCTATTCGTGCATTAGTTACTTCTACATCGTGACCGACAGATTCTTCTTCGGTGTCCTGGAGAAAGGATCGATCATATGGTCCGAGATTAAGGTCAACTCCTAGTTCGCGTGTTTGATAAGGGTTGGAATATAGTTCAAGGTCGGGTGTAAATTCAACGTCACTCCTAGGTTTATCCAATAGTTTATAGAATTTCTCTTCCCGATTCTCCTCCAGCACGAAGTCGCTGGACATTATATCGCTACCCGGGTTCTCAACGAGTACGTTAGGCATGTAATTGTGTAAGTACGCTTCATCGCCTAATATAATTCCCGGGTAATCTCCCTCGGCCACTGCGTGTGCGGAGTACTCGACCTCATTTAATACTCCGACCGTATTCTCCATATCATCCGTAACTTCCCACGAGTACTTGACACCAAATTCATTATCTATACTCGTTTGTAACGCCCAATCCACCTCAGCTTCGGCTGAGACTGTATCCACCGATTCAAGTAAATTTAGTCCAGGTAAATATTCGTAAAGAAGCGTGGCTTCAATAGGCTTGGCATCGAGAGACATAGAGTTTAATGCAGTTGTCTTATTGTTTGATATTCCGCGGGGTGTATTAGTAATAATGTCACTGGGCGTGGCCTCGAAAAGCAGGTTTTCAAGACACTTGGAGATGTTGGATGGTTCTCCGTAGTGTAAGGCCGAGCCGTCGTTGTCCGGCTTATGTAATCGACCTGTGGGCGTGGCCTCCGTGGAGATAGTGTCCACCCCATCAATGGTAGGCAGAGGCTGCCCTGCGTTGAACAGAAACTCTGGTCGGAATGTTCCGTAACCGTTATCCGCAGCGTGAACTTCGCAGTTACGCGTGACCTCGTAACCTTTCGACCTATATTCTCCTCCGCTTGCCTTAATTTCACCATAGCTATTGTGTCCGCTTGTAACGTCACTAAGAGATGTTTTCCGAAAATGAATTTCTTCAATTGCATTGTTAGCGTGAATCATCGATGAGTCATCAATTGATCTCGTACCGTAACGCGTCGCTACCCTTGCGGTGTCTACTACAGCATCTCTTTCGACGCAACTAATTCCTCTTTTAATAACTTCCATAGAATATTCCGTCGGAATGCGAGCTACGCCGGTCGTCGGATCTCTTGAGACGTCGTCTGCAAACTCTCTCGCGCAGTCAACAGTAGCATGGTTTGTAACGGTTGAGTTGCCCAATTCAGCGATAACCTCTCCTTCTCCAATATATCCTTGCTCCGCTCGGAATTCCAATCTCCGACCGCCTTCGTATTCTCCTCCTTCTCCCACGTCTAGCATATTCTTCATATGATCGTCGTTGACTTCTCTACCCGTGACGGTGTCGGTATTCCTAGGAAAGGCTGTCAAATATTCCGCCGATAGATTCCCTCCCCCGTAAGCTAGCAGAGCTTCATCAAAACCTATATCGAAGTTAGTTGCGACTCCTCCGGGATTATTTTCACCTCGAAGTGTCGCTAAATCTCGTTCGGAGTCGTTGAAGCTTATGTTCTGAAGCCTGTACACCGCCTCCTCGTACATGGCCACTTCCTCCACACGCTCCCCGGCCGATGTCCGAGTGGAGATCCGATAGGAGTCGTCTACCGGGAAGTTTTGGGAACGATATGATTTATCGAAAGGGGAGTCCTCGCGGAATGCTGAGTCGTCGAGTGGGACGTAAACCGAAGATGAGGAGACGTCTTCCATTATACGACCCAATGGATTCACCCGGAGAAGTTTTCTTGATTGGTAATCTACAAAGTCAAGTAATACGTACCGTTATTCTACACTTACAAATCATTATAGCAGTACTACTAGTGAGTTTAATATTTCGTATATATGGTAATATGTTTTACATGCGGTATATGTTAGTTTAGTAGTATTATAAACATACGACAAAGCGAACATTTTCTCAATGACATATGTAAGTTGTACACAATAATCCGCAATGATTTACAAAAGTTCATATGGAACAACAATTATACGGACCTCGCATATTTTAAACATAAACTAAAACTATTGTACGAAATGTAAATGGAATACCAACCATCTGCGTTGGCTTGGGCAGCATTAATAACAGTGTTTTCATGCGGATCTTCTTCTGTTATAGCAGAAGAAATAACTCCATTGTGCATGATTTCTAGTAATTCAGGAGTATTTATTATTTATAAACATTCTGTGAGATTATATTATTTAATTAATTTTAAATAAATAATTTTAAATATTTTAAATTTCTAATATAATTTAAATTGTGACGATAAATCGTCGTCAAATATGTCGCAATTCTACCAGAACTCTCCTAATAACATGGGGGTTCATCTCCTCATGGACTTAGCATTATTTGCGGTTATGCTAATATATAATATATATATATATATATATATTGATATCGGTAATAATAAGATAGATATAATAGAATGGCATAGTAACACTAATAAAATACTACAAGGATATGTTACAAAAATGTATTTTAATAAAATAGTAAAAGATATAAACATATTTTAAATTAAAAAAATTTACAATAAAATTGATATATATGCATATATATATATATATATATATATATGTATATATATATATATTCATATATATATATATATATATATATATATATATATATATATTCACATATATATATATATATATGCATATATATATATATATTCATATATATGGTAATATGTTTTACATGCGGTTTATGTTATTTTAGTAGTATTATAAACATTCATATATATATATATATCAATTTTATTATAATATATTTTAATTTAAAATATGTATATATAAGGTAACAATTTGTACATTAGGATGTATACAGTTACTATCTATATCGGATTTTACTGGAATTTAACTCGATGTAACGTAGTGTCCATGACGTGTCAAGAGGAATATTGAACACAAATGTTATAAAAGCATGTAGACATCGCTAACAGCGACGATGAACATGCATGAAAATGCTAAGACGTTAGTTGAGAACTACGTCCATTGAAATCATAGATTATTTCGGTATATTATATAACGACCCCTTACGAATAATGTACTACCCTAAAATAACCGCAACACACTATATAGGTGATACATCGCCTATACTAGATTACGTAATGCCGCTATTAAGTGTCGGAAAGAGAGGAATGCATTCACGCCATGCATTCGCTTCCCATGGGAACTGTTGCGCAACTGAAAAGATAGTTTCTTCATAAAATCACCACATTACCATGTAAATTACTATGTCAGTATCGGAATACACACCACTGCGTAAATACGCATGTAAATCAAATATATAGATTTGAATCTAAAAATAGTGTATATCTATATATGATTAAATCAATGGACGAAATCGTTTATCACACATATACTTACATTTAACTCGAGGTAATGTAACGATGCATTTATAAATAGACTCGTTTCTAGTCGTATACTTCTGAAAAGTATCCGAGCAACACGAAGCAAACAAAGGATCGAGACGTAGGATCAATACGTATACGTATTGTATACTATAGTATCCAGAAGAACTAGAAGCAATGTTATATAATAGATAAATTACTGGCGTTTATTCATAGAAAACACATTGAAAATTAGAAAGATTCATTCAAAAACTTTGCATACAGTAATTACGTAATTGCATAATATGTATTGTTATTATTTAATTATAAAACGTTAATATATTTTATTTATTGGTATTTAATGTATACGGTGTCAAATTTAATTATAAATATTTAAATATAAACGTATATCTATTGTTAAATAAAGATTAAATACTTATATATATATATATATATATAAGTATATATATATATATATTTATATATATATATATATATATATATATATATATAAATATATATATTAAATTCCATATATCCCAAGAAATATTATAAGACAATTTAGATTGTTTATTAAATAATAAAATTAATATTTCTTTTACAACTAATTATATAATAATTAATAATAGTTCCAGCATCTGATTTCTTGATAATCTTGAGCTCTTTATAAGAAAACATGCGTCTGTAATAATTGAAGTTGTTCTGGATTAATTTGTGCATATCTATTTAGGATGCTTTGTTAAAAGAATAGTTATCGTCGGGAAAATCAAAGTTTAACGAATATCTACACATTGGTGAAATAGATAGCGCGAATTGATTGTTCTACTTTAACTTGAGGGCGAAACGAATACAATCCGCCAATTGTTTGAACAATAGATTATCTCATTTTAAAAGCTTTTATCGTGTTTAGCAAATAGGGTTAAAGTAAATATCTGAACATTTATAATCTCGAACGAAATCAATAAAATAGTACAAGTTTATAGGAATATTCAAGTAGTAGAGACTTTGGGAACAACATTACTGGATGTTTTAATATAATTATTAGGGTGAAACTGGGATTTTATTAATATAAAAGTTAAGATGAGACAGATATAATTATTAATATTAATACAAAAGTTAAGGTGAGTTAGGTATTTTATTAATATAACAGTTAAGGTGATACAGTGATTGTATTAATATGAACGTTAGATTGATACAGGGATTTTATTAATATGAATGTTAGAGTGAAACAGGGATTTTATTAATATGAATGTTAGAGTGAAACAGGGATTTTATTAATATGAATGTTAGAGTGAAACAGGGAGAAATAATCACCGACACCACCACCACTACCACCAACACCACCACCACTACCAGCACTGTCACTATAACCACCACCACTACTACTTTCACCACCTTAACTACTACCACTAGAACTATTATAACCACCACTAACACCATTAATAATATTACCACCGTCACTATTACCACTAGAATTATTACCACCACCACCACTACTACTACTATTACCACCATAACTACCACCGTTATAACTATTACCACCATCACTACCACCACTAGAAGTATTATCACTATCACTACCACTATTACCACCATCACTACCACCACCACTACTACTATTACCACCATTAACACCACCACTACCACCACTAGAATTATTACCACTACCACCACCACCATCACCACCACCACCATTGCCACCACCACCACCATTGCCACCATCACTACCACCACTACCACCACCACCACCACCACCACTACCACTATTACCACCACCACCACCACCACCACCACCACCACCACCACCACCACCACTACCACCACCATTGCCACCATCACTACCACCACTACCACCACCACCACCACCACTACCACTATTACCACCACCACCACCACCACCACCACCACCACCACCACCACTACCACTATTACCACCACCACCACCACCACCACCACCACCACCACCACCACCACCACCACCACCACCACTACCACTATTACCACCACCACCACCACCACTATTACCACCACTATAACGAATGTACATCGTACACAGATCGGTAAACAGTATCGGAGCACGATAAAGACAGTAGCTTGTGTATTGTATGCTAACTCTTTTCACAACGGGTAACAACAATAGTGATAGAATTCGTATTTATTTAGTTGAGGTTAGTAGTGGTGGCGCTGGTAGTTGACGCGTAGATGGTAGAGGTGGTGGTTCTCGTACGGGGAACGTAAATAATGGATCACTACGATGGCGGTACGATACGCAGTTCCATTCACTATAAACTATAGCGGTGCATTCATTTCTCTCGCGTACGTCCGCCATCCAGGTTCGTTATATCACCGCTATTATGCACGGCGCCAACTAATTGCGACTTGTTCTACAAACGGTAAACACCAAAGTTAACTAATTCGCATTTCAACATTTTCGATGGAGTTTGCAATTCGATAACAATAATCGTATCTGTGTAATACACTCGACGACAAGTGTATTACTTGAATTTTATTTTGTCAGACAATTATAAATACATACCGATGTAAGTTAAATATACGATAACATTCTCTATATGTAATATTATTAACATTTATTATTTTAAATAGAATTTAAAATCGTTTGGTTTCTT
Source organism: Osedax frankpressi (assembly GCA_964035775.1). NCBI lineage: Eukaryota > Metazoa > Annelida > Polychaeta > Sabellida > Siboglinidae > Osedax > Osedax frankpressi. Next base: position 8,773,776 of record OZ038318.1, read on the forward strand.
GAATTTTATTTTATTATATTATTGTAATTGGATTTAGAATTACTCAGTAGAATTACTTTTTATAGTTACTAGTAGAGTTACTCTAAAATATAGTTATTCTGCAAATGTACTCTAATTTTGCAGAATTACTAATAAGAGTTACTATATATTCCTTAGAGTTACTCAATAGAGTTACTCAGTAAAATTACACGGTAAAATTACTCGGTAGAGTTACTAGGTAGAGTTACTAGGTAGAGTTACTTAGTAGACTTATCTATTATAGTTACTTAGTAGACTTATCTATTATACTTACTTAGTAGAATTACTCTGTAGAATTATTCAGATTTATTTAATTATGGTTTTATGTTTACTGTGAAATCGTTAAATGTATATATGAAGATTATCGGTACTTATTATGAGGGTTACTTAAGTATTGGTGTTACTTACGTATCGAGATTATTTAATTAATTTAGATTAATTAGATAATAGAGTCAATTGAGTATTTGAGTTAATTAAGTATTAATCTAATTTTCTTTATAGTTACTTAGTTTAGACTAATTACTACCATGAGTTTCGAGTAATTATACTAAATCTAATCATATTATATAATGAAGTATTGTTCTCAAATTAAAGTTTTAATAAGTATAATTAGAAATTGTGTATATCTAACAATCGATTAGATTCAGAATCATAATTACATAATTAATAAAAAATAAGTACGTAATTATAATTAATCAGTATATTGTAATAATAACTATAATATACATTTTATATATTCCGTATTCATTTTAATTGGATTTAATAATATTTAATTTAAATACAATTTCTTGTGTATTGTCTAATTTAATTAGAGAAACGTTCTGTAATAATTAACATCGATTTTAGCTACTGATTAATCCTATTATTTATATGAACTTCTTAGAATATCTGTATTTTTTGAAACTGTAACTTTATATGAATAGATTCGATATGTAAATCCATACAAATATATATATACAGTGTATATTATACACGCTATACAATATCATATTCAACAATCCATCCTATAGGATCTTTTAAGACCCAAACAAATCCAAACTTTGCACTAACATATTATCCTACTTCCGATCAATTTGATTCAAACAAATTGATGACCACATACTAACTAATCACTTACCTAATATATAATAATTAGGTCATCGGTGACAACGTAATAACTGAATCAACTTTTGTATGTCCGTTATAACTTACTAACTTATACTGACGTAAAATACCTGCTCAATTTATACGGCCGGACTTATCATCCGCTCTTGGTGTAATTCATGGCGTGGCATGGTGATATTATTAACTGAATACAATTACTGAATACAATTACTGAATACAATTACTGAATACAATTACTGAATACAATTACTGAATACAATTACTGAATACAATTACTGAATACAATTACTGAATACAATTACTGAATACAATTACTGAATACAATTACTGAATACAATTACTGAATACAATTACTGAATACAATTACTGAATACAATTACTGAATACAATTACTGAATACAATTACTGAATACAATTACTGAATACAATTACTGAATACAATTACTGAATACAATTACTGAATACAATTACTGAATACAATTACTGAATACAATTACTGAATACAATTACTGAATACAATTACTGAATACAATTACTGAATACAATTACTGAATACAATTACTGAATACAATTACTGAATACAATTACTGAATACAATTACTGAATACAATTACTGAATACAATTACTGAATACAATTACTGAATACAATTACTGAATACAATTACTGAATACAATTACTGAATACAATTACTGAATACAATTACTGAATACAATTACTGAATACAATTACTGAATACAATTACTGAATACAATTACTGAATACAATTACTGAATACAATTACTGAATACAATTACTGAATACAATTACTGAATACAATTACTGAATACAATTACTGAATACAATTACTGAATACAATTACTGAATACAATTACTGAATACAATTACTGAATACAATTACTGAATACAATTACTGAATACAATTACTGAATACAATTACTGAATACAATTACTGAATACAATTACTGAATACAATTACTGACTATTACTGACAACGCATTACTTCTACTCGAAGACCATCTACACAATCGACTATTTCGTGTAATAAACCTAAATGTTTCTTCGACGAGTGAACCTGTATATTTGGTGTGTCGCAAGGTCTCGTATCCGGACTTTATTGTATACATATTCTTCTAATCTTCTAATATTTGAAATAATGACCCCAATTTAATCTATCACTCGTAAGTACATGCTGATAGTATTCACTACGCATCCGCAAACCACACAGAAACCTCAATCAGTCCAACTGTCTTATTCCTCTAGTATTTCAATAGAGATACTCATTACTCCTTTTCTTTGGTATCTATACTAAACCAATTATAATGGCGTAATATCATCTGTAATGATATATGTAAGTATTAAAACAAGTTATATGTCACTCTTTGTTAATATATATTGTATATATATATATATATATATATATATATATATATATATATATATATATATATATAATTAAATGTAATAACAAATATTCACCGGTTCACACATATATAAATATTGTTGATTCATTAGACATTTAATATTATTAAATTCATCTTTTAATAGATAGATATTTCTATAATTTCGAATGAATAAATTCCGAATACTCACTTCATTTGGAATATTATGGAAACGACTTATATTTATTTTAAAATTGGATGGGTGTTTCTATAGCCTTTAGAAAAGTTTCATCATCTGAAAAGTTTAATAAAGTATTATTTATGTTCTAAATTAACTGTTCATCTCATATATATGGAGACTAGGCGATATTATATAAACATATATAATATTAATTAAAATAATAACCTCCAAATAAACATTTATTGTCACAGATCCGGAACGTGTCGGCACATTTAACCTAATAACCTTATTAGAATACCATATATGCTATAAACAAAAACGCATTGTTACCATATCACCTATCGCTACCACAATCATTTACAATGTTGATGGTTCATTATAATAGATATATCTATAATGATTTACTGGATTTAGTCAATTAATATATTTCCGATAAAACTATAAAAGTAACTTCACGAATTACTGTGCGAAATGTTCTATGCAAGCATTAATAAGTGTTTGTTTGATTTGGTTGCCATATAACTAGATGAAAATAAATGTTAACTGTGTAATAAACATTATTTCTAAATCAAAATTAAAAAAAATAGATTTATGATCACACGTATCATATGATATATTATATGAAAAGTATTTTTATCGAAACAAAATATTTCCAATTTTTACGATTTTGTTTATATAATCTTTCAATAACTATAATTGACTAAACGGGTTTAAGGCATATATAATTATATTTATATATATATATATATATATATATAGCATATACACTAAATCAGTAAGTATTAGTTAGTTACATATACTTTAAATCTGCTGCATTATCATTCAAATATTTAAATAAGAAGTTTTACATGCCAAAAGTGGACAATAGTAATTCAATAAATATTCTATTTATATAAATCGGTAAGACAAATTTGAATGAGTTATTTGTAAAATGATAATAATAATAATACTAATAATATATAGTTTAAAAGAAAACAATGATAATAGAACATCTGAAATTTGAATAATTATTTTGAAAATATAATATATTTATGTGTTCTACATATTAACTAATTGCAATATATATACATACATATCATAAGGTATGTTAACATATTCACATTAAATAAGAATACTCTCATATAAAGTATTTATTTTGTATATAATTCCTATACTGAAATATATTTCTATAACTTTAATGTTGAACTTAATATATAAAAATATTCTCGTATATTATTATAACCATATTATTATAATATTACTATAATAATTATAATATTAAGTAATATGTCTCGATAATAAACTCATTGCGTGTATAATGCACACTGTGCACTAGAAAATGCATATATTCTAAGTATATCGTGTACATATATTTAGGAAAGTTACATAACTAAATTACATGCTTTTATATAAATGTATTTTAAATTGTCTATATGATTTACTGAAGAATACATATAATTCATTATTATTAGAAATATTATTTTTTATTTAATGTTATCGGTGTAATCAGTGTAATCAGTTTATTATAATTAATATTATATAAAATTATATTTTTACCATTATAACATTAACTATTTATTATTTTTTTTACTATTATAAATATTGATATATCAATATATATATTTATTAATTAATTATTATTAACTATTTATTATGCAATTTATAACATTTACAAACAATAAGCGTATATACATATTGTCTACTATATAGTAGATAATACATTATATTATATTGACTAAATTCAATAACAAAATAGTGGAATTTATTTTCCATTAAATTTCCTTTAAATTTAATATGAATTAATTTACATTAAAATTCCATTAATATGTTATATTTATCTTAACTTCCATTAATAAGATCAATATTACTTCAGACTAAGCTATTACTCTAATTATTCATCTTAATTATAATTATCTCTACTAAAACTCTATTAAACAAACTCATCAGAATAATAAAATAAAGACTAATAATACACAACAGAAATTGAATTTCTAACCAATTGAAGATACTTTCAATAATGGTCATCGACATGCAATTATAAATACGACTTCTTAACATTAGCTACATGTCAATCAACTCCAACTTACCAACTTACTTAATTGACCAACTTAATAATACACTTTTCACTACGAGCTAACAAATTGCTTACAACTCTATGACCACTAACTTTCTCATAAGCATCTCCTTCGTTATGCAATTCAATCCTAAATGATATCCTTTTACCAGAAAACCAACACATTTTACCAAACAACTACAACAATACAATTTGCATATTTAATAACATTTATAAAGTCGTTGTATCTCATATTACTTCTACTTTTGCCTTTCCTATGAAAATCCACAGCATCGCATAATAGTGCCTAGATATTAAAACATCCTGATTAATATATTTATTAATGTTCTGTTTAATGAATGACAATAACATATACAGTATACATTTATTATGTACACTGTAAATATACAATAGCTATCATCGTATGCATTGAAACCATTCGTGGTAGTCACAAATTTGTTTATTTATTCTTCAAATTTTGATAACAATGTTTATTAATAATCTATCTGTTGTCATTAGTCTATTGATCTTTATCTCTACTTAGTCTAGACTAATTACTACCAGGACTTTCTGGTACTAAATTATACTAAATCTAATCATAATAATATATATATAAATGTAAAGAGATAAATATAGATATACTCCAATATTATAAGGATGTATTGTTCTCAAATTAAAGTTTTGATAATTATAATTAGAAATTGTGTAAATTTAACAATAGATTCAGAATCATAATTCCATAATTAAAAATAAGTACATAATTATTAATTATAATTAATCAGTATATTAACTACAATATACATTTCATATATTTCATATTCCTATTAATTGGTTTTAAAAATAATTAATTGAAATATAATATCATTATTTAATTTAAATACAATTTCTAGTCTAATTTAATTAAAGAAACTTTCTGTAATAATTAACATCCATTTTAGCTACTGATTAATCCTATTATTTATATGAACTTCTGAGAATATCTGTTTTTCTTGAAACTGTAACTTTATATGAATAGTTTCGATATGTAAATTCATACAGACACTCACAAACATATGCACATACACACAAACACACACATTAACACACATACACACACGGACACGCATACACACATACTAACACATACGCACCAATACACAGACATGTAGAATTATTTATCTATGCTACATAATTTATCGGACACTTCCATTTTAACAATGATAATAGAATTTCAAATAATTTAGAACAAATAACATAGATAAACATTTTACCACTAAGATTATGGTAATGACCTTAATGATGTGAACTATGAACTTATTAAATTTGAATTTGAATTATTACATATTTTAATACGAAATCCACATACAAAAATATTAATCTTTTATTTAAAGAGAACGTCAGTAAATATATTAAACCGAAAAGGAGGTCTTGCATACCATTGAAATACTCCCCTCTTCTGTATAAATGGTCGCAGCGTTATATACACCCTCACTCGAAGGCATACGTCGAAGACATGGGCTATCTTGCAACAACCGTTCATCCGCGATTTCATCTCCAATATCGCAGATGGATCTAAGTCAATTTCACACCCTGGGTCGGAAGATCGTCGGAGTTGGATATAACTACTCGGGATTACTGAAACAACTCGAAATGGACCCTCCGAAACACCCTCGTATCTTCATCAAAACTTCCTCCAGCTATCTGGACGAAGGCAAAACAATAAAGGTATTCTTTCTATTTCTAGGTGTTAGCGGGAGACAAGAAGTATGTCAGTGGTTCGTAAGTAGGTCAGACACAAGTTAAGCACAAGTAAGCAGGTATCTGATAATGATATGTAGAAGTGGTCACTACTTCGGAACTCCATTGTTAAGTAAAAATATGTTTGGGAATGGTTTCACAATTTTGATAGATATCAGTTTGAATTGGTTTCTACCTAATTTCAATTTAATGGATTATATTCTAGAATTCTATCATCTAGATAACATTTGATGTCATATATATATATATATATATATATATATATATATATATATATATATATATATATGTATATATGTATATATGAATATTGATTTATATAGATTTATCACCAAACTAATATATTTATTCAATTGTAAATTATTATTTAAGTTGTAAATAAAATTATTATACAATAAATGTATTTTTAAAATTATTATTAACACGATATAATAAATCAACTGCATTAAAGCAAAATTATTAATTGTTTCCTTTTTCTATTGTCCCTCTCATTATTTATTATCATCGACCTGATATACACCACTCAATTGAGGTGCCTGAGTGGTCAAGTGGTCTGTGGTTTGAAGTAGAATTAGGTGTGGTCATCGGCCAACCCCTCAAGGCCGCGCGAAGTCCAGAGGAAGCGATGGCTGCAGTGGCTGGTTATTGCGTGACCCTCGACATGACCTGTAAAAGTTAGTTGCAGCTCCGCCCTGGAGGGCTCAGGAGATGGTAATCAACTGACCAACGTATACCTCACTACATACCCTACCCTACACCTCACTACACCTCACTACATACACTAACCTTCACCTCACTACATACACTACCCTACACCTCACTACATACATTACCCTACACCTCACTACATACATCTCACTACATACACTACCCTTCACCTCACTACATACACTACCCTACACCTCACTACATACACTACCCTTCACCTCACTACATACACTACCCTTCACCTCACTACATACACTACCCTTCACCTCACTACCCTTCACCTCTCTCTACCTCTCTCTACCTCTCTCTACCTCTCTCTACCTCTCTCTACCTCTCTCTACCTCTCTCCACCTTTCTCTACCTTTCTCTACCTCTCTCTACCTCTCTCTACCTTTCTCTACCTCTCTCTCTCTACCTCTCTCTACCTCTCTACCTCTCTATCTACCTCTCTCTACCTCTCTCCACCTTTCTCCACCTCTCTCTACCTCTCTCCACCTCTCTCTACCTCTCTCTACCTTTCTCTACCTCTCTCTACCTCTCTCTACCTCTCTACCTCTCTCCACCTCTCTCTACCTCTCTCTACCTCTCTACCTCTCTCTACCTTTCTCTACCTCTCTCTACCTTTCTCTACCTCTCTCTACCTCTCTCCACCTCTCTCTACCTTTCTCTACCTCTCTCCACCTCTCTCTACCTCTCTCCACCTCTCTCAACCTCTCTTCACATCTCTCAACCTCTCTCTACCTCTATCTACCTCTATCTACCTCTCTCCACCTTTCTCCACCTCTCTCTACCTCTCTCTACCTCTCTACCTCTCTCTACCTCTCTCCACCTCTCTCTACCTCTCTCTACCTTTCTCTACCTCTCTCTACCTCTCTCTACCTCTCTCCACCTCTCTCCACATCTCTTCACCTCTCTCCACCTCTCTCTACCTCTCTCCACCTCTCTATACCTCTCTCTACCTCTCTCTACCTCTCTCCACCTCTCTCTACCTCTCTCCACCTCTCTCCACCTCTCTCTACCTCTCTCCACCTCTCTCCACCTCTCTCTACCTCTCTCTTACCTCTCTACAACTCATCTCACCATCTCATACACTTCTAAGTACAGATACGTTTAATCCCGCATTTCGCCATATCCCCAGAAAATTTGCTAAAAGCCCGGAAGGAGGGTTTCTCGTGGACTATCGCCAAATGCTTCGATGGTTCTACCCCCACTGGTCCCTACGTGGACAAGGAGTCGCTGGGAGAATCATTTGACCCCGATAACCTTGACATTTGGCTAGAGGTGGACGGAGTCCAACGTCAAAAAGGTTTGGGATCATTGCATCTTAATTGCATAGTTTTCACGGTTTTCACTGAAACCTCTATAAACTTTGACCTTTGACTACTCAAGTTGTCGTACATTAGTTGGGGTCATTCGAATCTTTTTCGCATTGCCGAATCTATTTTATTTTGTAGCTCTTAAATATTTTTCATCGATCTATTTTATGTTTTGCTTTTTATCACCAAAATAAATCCATCTTACAAAAAAACTATCACTCCGAGAACTGGAAATTTACGATTGCATGGAAATATGAAATGTACATTGAATTTACCATTTAGATTATTCTGATGACCCTATGGCATTGAAATGTACGTCCATTAGGAAACCTTACCTAAAGTAATATATAAAATTACATTTTTTAGAGGTTTGGTTATATTTAATTTCACATCCAAACAACCGATATGTATCAACCAATGACCAGGTATTTGATTGGCATTTAATACACGTAATTCATAGTTTAATTAACATCCAACTCCGAGGAAACGTCCACGTTTTTGACGGACTTGTAAGTCCCGAGAAATAATTGTATTTAATTGACGGCTGGCTTTCTAAAAAATAACTCGTTGTCGATTAATGGGTAATCGCTTTACGATGAAATTACTCTCATTGTCAGGTAACTCTCGAGAGATGACTTGGTCGATTGGGGAGTTGCTATCCGTAATTAGTCGGTACATGACCCTCGAACGCGGCGACGTGGTGTTGACCGGCACTCCGGCCGGCATGGACATCGTGAAACCGGGCCAAGTGATCACCGCCGGCATCCAGGGCCTCGGACAAATTCGATTTCCGGTCGAGGATGAATAGAAAAAGCTAAAAAGCTATTCTTGCGCGAAAATTTGAATTTTTTGCATTAGAAATCTAAAATTTTCATTTTCATTTTCATTGCACCCCTAAAAATACAATCTTTCTCTCTTGAGCGTAATATTATTTCTTTTTCACATATTACACCTCTTGCTCTTCTTAAGAGAAATATAATTTCTCTTTCGTAAAAGCTCACTATCTATCTTTTTCAACCTTATATCCCCTTTGTTCAGTGGTGTTATTAATGTGCGTATACCGGTTTATATTTACTCTTTTTTATATACTCTGCAAATAGATATTTATGTATTAATACCAACTAATAAATAGTAATTCATTCGATCTACTCAAATTTATTATCGAATCAGATTCGTATATAGGATTGTATAGGCTTTTTCTATGTACACCGTCTACGATGTACGGCGTACAGGAGATATTGCGTACGGGAGGTATAGCGTACGGCGTACAGGAGGTATCTGGTACGGCGTACACTATACGGTGTGTAGTACGTCCGTTTATTGTGCACCGTAGAGCACGGTAGGCGTACGGGGGTTCGAGGGCCCCCCGGTGGACGGGGCCGGCGACGGGGCTGGCGACGGGGCCGGCGACGGGGCCGGCGACGGGGCTGGCGACGGAGCTGGCCACGGGGTTAGTGGTTACGACGCCGCGGTGGTGTTGACGCGAGCATGGCTACTAGTCGAGTACACGTTGCAGTTGGAGTCGGCTTCCGAGTCCGCCCTGTAGGCTAGGTTGCAGTTAGCTTCGTACGAGAGGTTGGTGATTCGCAGCAGCGACGATTTCAAATGATCCGGTTTGGGTTTTATTACGGGTTTCAGGTCTAAACGCGAGGTGGAGAATAATAGAAGATATAGTTGAAATAAAATCATTACGTGGATAGGATAATATTACATTTATTTATTATGATAATATTAATATATTTATTTAAAATATAATTTATGATTAATAAAATTCCATATTATTGTTCTATTTTCATCAATTATAAGAGTAATTACTTATAATTAACAAAAATAGAAAATATTATATTTAAATACTTTAATATCATTATGTAAATGAATGTTGTATACATTTTATAACATTATTAAAGAGATATCTACCAAATGCTTCATATCATAATATAAACTTTGATAAGTAATTAATATGTAGTTATTAATAGAATAAAATATACTACAAATATACAATATAATAAAACAATTCATTTAAATATGTAACTATTATAATATAATTCTTATTTAAAAAATTTATAAGTTGAAATATTTCTCCGCCATTTATTTCATTTCATGAATATAAAATGTTGATAATATACAATCTAAACTTACATTCCGCAGAAATGTTGACGTAAATTATATATACCAGTAATAATCACCTTTTCTCGAGTCCAAGTTGGACAAGGTGATGCTCTCGTACACTCCTTCATCTTCCTCAGAAGTGTGCTCTATTTCTTTCTGCAACGACCGATTAACATGTTCATTTAAAAGCAGAAAGCTATACAATAATTAAAGATTATATTTATATTTTGGGGAATTTTCAGACTAGTTAACGTGTGATAACATTTCATAATACTTCACATAAATTGAATACACTGATAACAAGAATGTTTAGAACAATTGATATGTGTATTTAAATTAATTACGATAAATTATGCAGAAGTTTAATTTTTAACTTTATATAAAACAATAATATAATTAACTTACAGCCCTTTGAAAACTTTCTGTTTTATAAGACTTCTTTTTCTTTTTGATTATACCTTACAATGTTGATATATACATTATTAATGATTTCACAAGTTTTATACTTGCTTACTTCATGTGTATTACATAATACCAGACATATATAACATGTTTTTAGTAAGAACTTGTTAGACCATCCAGGTCATTTTAGTTTTTGTGTTGTATAAAAAAAGTGAACAAATATTTTATTTGCATTAATAATATATTATATTTATTTTTATTTAGAATAATTATGTAACTAATTGGTCAGTATTCATGAATGAATATACATTTATTTATATAGTTCTATTTTTAAATTATTAACGCAATCATAATACGCAGTTCCATAAACGATATTATTTAATTCGGTTATTAGTTATTGATCTATTAATAACTTTCTCTCATGGATACGAGTCCTGCTCTGGCAAAACATTTCGCAAGCACATTAGAGATCTTCTTCGCCGGTACCTGGATGTGCTGAATTAGTAAGGGCGTAGGAGTGTCGGGTAGGAGAGTAGGAAGTAGGTACGAGAATGGTGCTGATGGCGGATTATGGTGGAGTAGTGTGTTGGTAATAATAGATAACGTTTGGCTGGATAAAAGGATGATGGTGGTATTGTTACCATGCAATGGTGGTATTGGTAAGTTAGAATGATAGAAAGAGTTAACAATGCATTATATTATTCTAATAGACAAAATATATATCATATTAATACAATACATAATACATTATCAATAATAGAACCACTATAATGTAATCTCAATTTATATTTTCTATAGAACAGTAAATACAATATTCTTAATGATATTCTTAGAATTAATAATTATATTAATTATTTAATAGAGAATTTCGTTGACAATGGCCTTGCATTCATTGTAATCTGACTAGAGTATTGGGAATGAATAGCGGACTCTCTATGCGAACTCTATTGGGATACAGTAACTGTTGGCTGCGAAATCGTCGACTCCTCGTGAATGACGGGAGCTCGGTCTACGGTACGGTCCATCGAGGACTCCGTACCATGGAAGGGGGCGTGGCACGGGGCGTGTTCGGGGGCGTGTTCGGGGGCGTGGTTCTCGTACAGCGGCGCCTCGAAGGAACCGTAACTGGCGGCGTCGTCCTGGAAGTCCGGATAGCGGAGTCCGAAAGGGACGTGACCTCGAGGCGGAGTTGGCGGATGCCATACGGGCATTAAGTGACCATCGCAAACCGTGGACACCGGCTCATCTTCGGCTTTGTTCTGGTTTAGGAAGACGCGGAGGCGTTCGGCGTCAAGCGACAATACAAAAGTAGCCCGTGAGATAGCCGACTTACTCACTTTCAATACACCCGGAGCTAACCGCCCTCCTCAGCATACCTCTTACATCATATCCGACTTACAGCCAATTCCTCCCTTCCTTCCCATTGTACGGAATACTTGGCGGCGTCTGCCTCCATCCCCACTAGCAATTCGTTAACGTCCCCCGGTGTAACTGTGAGTATAAGTACCAGTCGGTACCTACTCGCTAGAGTACCTACCACATCTAAGGTACCCGCATCGCGGCGCATCACTCTTCTTCTCAGTTCGAGGTTACGAGCCCTCAACAGAAACATTGCGAACACCAGCACTCCGAGTAGAACTAGTGCAAACGTCAGTATTCCAGCAACGGGTATGGCCACTGGAGGAGGTGGGGGGAGGTGGGGGAGATGGGGGGAGATGGGGGGAGGTGGGAGGTGGGGGGAGGTGGTGGGGAGGTGGGAGGAGGTGGGGGGAGGTGGGAGGAGGTGGGGGAGGTGGGGGGAGGTGGGTGAGGTGGGGGGAGGTGGCGTGAGGTGGGGAGGTGGGTGAGGAGGTGAGGGGAGGTGGGGGAGGTGGGGGTGGGGGAGGAGGTGAAGGGAGGTGGGTGAGGTGGGGTGGGGGAGGAGGTGGGGGAGGTGGGGGGATGTGGGGGAGGAGGTGGGGGGAGGTGGGTGAGGTGGGGTGAGGTGGGGGTGAGGTAGGGGTGAGGTGGGGTGAGGTGAGGTGGGGTGAGGTGGGGGGAGGTGGGGGGGAGGTTGGAGAAGGTGGGGGAGGTGGGGGGAGGTGGGGGGAGGAACATCGGGGCAAGTAATCGTGGGATGGTTCAAAGGAGGCGTCGAATGAGCGGTCATAGTTACGGTCATCCTTACGGCCACTGGCCTAAAGTACAATATGGTGATATATTATAGGGAAGAGAGAATTCGACGTATATTAACGAGGGGTGACACCCCTATAGGGTGTGTTGACAATGGGATGGATAACTAGAAGACATATCAAGATGTCAACTTAGCATTGTTTTAGTGACACCATATATGGTAAACACTTCAATTGCGTTACAATACCTATGACATCGAGTAACGTAGCGGACTACACAGAGGACTCATAGCACATCCAGGTACCGACCTACGGTGATGGCGGTCTGCAGAATCTGACCGCTGTCTCGGGTGAAATTCACGTTCCTCATGACGGAGTAGGTGTCCTGTTCCGCTCCAGGTCTGTAGGCCAACTTGTGATGTAACCCCTCAACGGAGGGGATGGTGGTTTGTGAGTTAAGGGGAATGGGGTTTGTGAGTTAAGGGGAATGGGGTTTGTGAGTTAAGGGGAATGGGGTTTGTGAGTTAAGGGGGATGGTGGTTTGTGAGTTAAGGGGAATGGGGTTTGTGAGTTAGGGGAATGGGGTTCGCGGCCGAAGTGGAGGTCGTCGTCTTGACGAGAATCGTAAGCGCGTCGATTGTCGCTTTGCATCGCCGAGCTACTATCTTGTCTGTATCGCTTACGCGTCCGCTACTTATTGTATAGGAATCCGATGAGATAATATATGATCTGCGCTAGGTAGAGACAAGATGAGTTGAGATGAGATGTGAAGAGATAAGATGAGATGAGATGAGATAAGAACATTTCAAACCCGGTAGAAATGTACTATTATATGTATTCTTGTCATTACATAACAATATATTAAGTTCATTCAAATTAATATACATATCTAAATAAAATTGCAATAGCCCCTCATTGAATTCCACACTATATATAAGTGGGTATATATATATATATGTGTGTGTGTGTTTGTGTGTGTGTGTGTATGTGTGTGTATGTG
>OZ038318.1:8795374-8799196 GCA_964035775.1 Osedax frankpressi
CATTATATAACAATATAATTAGATATATGAATATATAGATACATATAATGAAAGTTTAATTATATATTATACCAAATAATTATATAATTATACCAAATAATTATATAATTATACAAAATAATTATATAATTATACCAAATAATTATATAATTTCTTTATGAATATTTTACAAATATATAATACAATAGCTTTTCGTATCCTAGTAACTTAATCGGATATTTAATATCGGTTTAAATATCGGGTACAATGTCGTTATGTCACTATGACGATAGTTAAGTCTTTCAAACATACCTGAATAATTTAATGCATAGCTCCCTGAATTCTCCTCTCGGATCGCAAACAAGAATACACTTTTATCTCGATTAGTTCAACTCAAATTAATATTCTTCTTCGAATAGTCGCAGTTTTATTTCAAGTGTCGACCCCGTAGCTACCCGATGACATCGTAGTCGCGCGAAAGATATCCATCAAACGTTCATCACAGGGATGACTTTATTGCGCAACGCTTCATTGCATCATAACGATTCAAAGTACGGCCTCGGGGCGTTTTCACTGCAATTGCTGCTCAAAATTAATGGCCATTGTTATATACATATACACACACACACATATATATATATATATATATATATATATATATATATATGTATATATATATATATGTATATATATATATATATATATATATATATATATATATATATATATATATGTATCTATATGAATTCATTACGCTACGCAGTTTTATTAGTTATGTAGTTGTAATGATGCATGCATCATTTAAAATCGTGACGTAATATATTGTTTCCGGTGGCGATAGGAGTGTTTGATTATATTGCAAATTGCAAATGTAATCGGTAAAATAGCCCTATACTGTATATATATATATATATATATATATATATATATATATATATATACACATATATATATATATATATATATATATATATATAGTGTGTTTATTTCTGGAGGCTATATATTTTACAAACAAATAATTATTGAAGTAAAATTGTAGTAGTAAGGTTATTATTAGTAGAAAAATAAAGGAATACAATTTAAAATAAACACGATACGGATACAATAAACAGTAAAATCATGATATCCGCTAATATACATCACGATATCTGCTGTTAAAATAGAGGATTTAAAAGGTCAACAAGTTCTATATTTTCAGAGTTTGATATTCTGAAGTTTCCTAGATGAAATTGAATGTAATTCAACTGCTCAGGTGTCAATAACTAAATAGAGATTATGCTATAAGAAGTTTAGTTCCCTGTCATCAGAATTTCAATAAACTCCTTTCTACAGTATACTTTCCTCGATATCAAATGAAATTGTTACATTTTATATACATTTCATATTTATATATGATATAATTAAAACTGGTAAAAGACAATTTCAAGTTCAACCTTATTTATGTATTTGTTTTGCCGAGATGAAATCTTTTAATTCATTAGATAAACTCTTTAGGATATTATTTTTCATTTTACATAAAATTGAAACAATATCCGAGGCGATTTAAAAATATGCTGAATTATCTCAATTACAATAATTTTGTAGATGTTTATATTTTGAACCAATGAAATTCTTGATATTGATTATATCTATCAGTGAACTTGGTAAGCCCTTATGTATGACGATAGTACTTATAAAATTATAATCCTTTTCTCCGTGTAATATATTTGAAGACCTATCTCTATTTACTATATTAAAAATCCTATCTCCATATGATATAGAATTATAATACCTATATCCGTATAAAATATTATAAAATCTATCTCCATATACCATCGAATTATAGCCATTAGCATTATTGATATGATATATATCATGTTCTTTCTGGATATTCATTAATTTGATCGTGTTTTTCTATAAACAATCGTAGTCTACCCGCAGCCTCATCATTAATGTAAAACAAAATCACTTATGATAAGAGTATAAAATACATTCGTATCTAGATATTAACATCAGTTGATAGCTTCATTCGTTCCATAAACATTTCTTTTTATGTTTTCTTTTTGTATCGACCAATTCTCGGATCGGTATTTCGGCAGAAATTCTGTTTTCGGAATGTTTTGATATTTACATTGTTACCGGTGTACAGATATTTTAAGATGCCAACTACTTTATTCGATATCATTAATTAGTTAAATAGCATGAGCAGTATTATGTAACGGTATCGGCATTGCATTAGTTATGTTTAGCCAGGTTCGTAGGTGATATTTTCTATTCATCTACGCTATTCGCTATTTGATTATGCTCTAAAGAGGGAATGTAGTCTCTTGGATACAATGACATCCCAGCCGTAAACAATTATATACATACATAATAACTGATCTACCGAAGCAATATACCAGTATATACGTAAAGATATAGATAATATTTCAATGTAATGGATTCAATGTATAACTCTTTTATAAAAAATAATAGTTTTCTTATTTACCGTTTTGGTGGAATATCTATTCTCTGAGCTGTATTAAATATCAAATTAAGTAGCACTTCTATCGACACAATGAGATGTATGTATTACAATTGATCTCAACCAGTAGACATATGTTCTGAATTATCAGGTAATAATAGTTATTAAAACTACAGTAGATGGTTATTCAAACCATATCAGCAATCGCTAAGCTTTGTATTGACTTTTTAAAGTTTTAGGATTCAATTTCTAATTATTTTATATCAGCGTGACTTGTAGATTCTAATACTGGGATTATGTTTATTATTATTATAAATTCTATTTTCGGTATTTTTGCTTTTATTGATTTAGTACTTGCGTGAACATTTTTATGGTTTACTTTGTCATATTTTACTTTTTTTGTGAAATAAATAGTGACTTCTTTTAATATATTTAAAATGCATATGTCATAAGTGTATATGACTATTGATGAGCTACGTTCATCTACTATAGTGTTACATGGCTATACACACACACACACACACACACACACACACAACACACGCGTGGGAAGAACTAATATAAATTAATAGATATCTATAGAATATTAATTCCACGTGAAGTCAGAATTCTCTTTAAATTCTCTAATTCCTTTTAAATTCTCTAATTCCCTTTAAATTCTCTAATTCCCTTTAAATTCTCTAATTCCCTTTAAATTCTCTAATTCGTTTCATTCATGTCTATGATCTCAAGTCTATGATACGTTATGATATCATTCAATAATATTACTCCTCCACAATGGTCAATATAAAATCGCGTACATTGCGTACGTAACTTCCGTGAACAATGCAGTCGCTGTGAGTTATAACGGATGCCGGGCTGCAGTCATTCCTCGTGCTGTTGAAACGATTAGGATACATGTACAACTCGGGCACATTCGCCGATAGCGAGGCGAGCCAACGTACGGTTCGCAATTAAGCTCGTCTCGGCCGCTACATTTACAAACTGGTACTCGTTCAGATTTGCAGTTCCCTTCCCGCGTAGGATATGGTAATCCGACTGGTGCTTATGCGTCCGAAATATTGAGACAACCGACTGTAAGAGAGGCATAGGAGTCTGTACCGATGTGAAAATCCATTGTAGGCCAATGTTTGCACAAACTCCATTAGATCATTACGTAAATAGTCATCGATTTATTTCAGGATAATACCTAATAAGATAACGTATTCTCTTTCATCCGCGATCCCATTACAATAGATTCGATACTCATTTGTTTCGGCGAGTCTTCGCTGACAACGAAGCAACGGTTAGAACGTAATGTTGCAATGGTTTATTTTTAATTAATAATATTCCGTCGCCGTATCGTATTCGGGTGGTTTCATTAGAAAATAATCTCCGACGTTCACTTGGATAGCATACAC
>OZ038318.1:8799396-8801896 GCA_964035775.1 Osedax frankpressi
CTCACCTACCTCACCTACCTCACCTACCTCACCTACCTCACCTACCTCACCTACCTCACCTACCTCACCTACCTCACCTAACTCACCTACCTCACCTACCTCACCTACCTCACCTACCTCACCTCACCTACCTCATCTACCTCACCTAACTCACCCACCTCACCCACCTCACCTACCTCACCTACATACTGCACTATTCCACTCACACACTCTCTATCTCTCTCTCTCTCTCTCTCTCTCTCTCTCTCTCTCTCTCTCTCTCTCTCTCTCTCTCTCTCTCTCTCTCTCTCTCTCTCTCTCTCTCTCTCTCTCTCTCTCTCTCTCTCTCTCTCTCCTCTCTCTCTCTCTCTCTTCCTCTCTCTCTCTCTCTCTCTCTCTCTCTCTCTCTCTCTCTCTCTCTCTCTCTCTCTCTCTCTCTCTCTCTCTCTCTCTCTCTCTCTCTCTCTCTCTCTCTCTCTCTCTCTCTCTCTCTCTCTCTCTCTCTCTCTCTCTCTCTCTCTCTCTCTCTCTCTCTCTCTCTCTCTCTCTCTCTTCACTTGCTCACTCATCTAAGATAAATCTATAGCATCTAATTCTCGGCTAATCTATCATTTGTCTGCTCCGTCAAAAGCTCAAAAGATCGTTTGCGCTATTCGGTTAAACGAATTCCCGCACAGAATAATGTACCCTGGACACTAGCGTGCCTAGATGCATAATTGTAATGAGTCAGCAATATTTGTTATTCTCGATCACTTTCAACTCACCTCGTGAGAAATGGTCTCACGGGTATCCTGAGATACTTACCAAGTCTTTGTTGCAGTCGACCATGCTATTATAATCTATTGTCATTCATAATTACCTTAGTGACCACCTGATACCGATTCGTATATTGTCTAGAAAGGAAAATATAAAGATTATATTAACAGGATAAAAAATTAACCTCAAAATCTTGACTAATTCGTCACGAAGTTCCTCGAAGGTCCGAGGTCCTCTATTGTTGATACTGACCTCTATTTCAATTGTTTCTCCGATAACAAATATCCGAACTCGCGTACATATCTGCACCGACAGCTTATTGACCCTAGCGAACAAATAACCACCTCAAACTACAGTATATCTATTTCAAACCACCTCAAACCTCAACATCTCTACTTCAAACCTCCTCAAACTACAGTATATCTACTTCAAACCCCCTCAAACCTCAATATATCTACTTAAACCCCACTCAATCCTCAATATCTCTACTTCAAACCACCTCAAACCTTAATATCTCTACTTCAAACCCCCTCAAACCTCAATGTATGTACTTCAAACTACCTCAAACCTCAGTATTTCTAATTCAAACAACCTCAAACTACAGTATCTCTACTTCAAACTACCTCAAACTGCAGTGTCTGTATTTCAAACCCCTCAAACCTCAATATCTTTACTTCAAACCACCTCAAACCTCAGTATCTCTATTTCAAACCACCTCAAACCTCAGTATATCTACTTCAAACCACCTCAAACTACAGTATCTCTACTCAAAACCCCCTCAAACCTCAATATATCTACTTCAAACCCCCTCAAACCTCAATAGCTGTACTTCAAACCACCTCAAACCTTAATATCTCTAATTCAAACCCCCTCAAACCTCAATATATGTACTTCAAACCCCCTCAAACCTCAATATATCTACATCAAACCACCTCAAACTGCAGTATCTCTACTTCAAACCTAAATATATGTAATTCAAACCCCCTCAAACCTCAATATATCTACTTCAAACCCCCTCAAACCTTAATATCTCTACTTCAAACCACCTCAAACCTCAATATATCTACTTCAAACCCCCTCAAACCTTAATATCTCTACTTCAAACTACCTCAAACCTTACTATCTCTACTTCAAACTCCCTCAAACCTCAGTATCTCTACTTCAAACAACCTCAAACTGCAGTATCTCTACTTCAAACCCCTCAAACCTCAATAGCTCTACTTCAAACCACCTCAAACCTCAGTATCCCTATTTCTAACCACCTCAAACCTCAGTATCTCTACTTCAAACCACCTCAAACCTCAATATCTCTACTTCAAACCACCTCAAACCTCAATATCTCTACTTCAAATCCCTCAAACCTCAATATCTTTACTTCAAACCACCTCAAACCTCAATATCTCTACTTCAAACCCACTCAATCCTCAATATCTCTACTTCAAACCCCCTCAAACCTCAATATATCTACTTCAAACAACCTCAAACCTCAATATCTCTACTTCAAACCCCTCAAACCTCAGTATCTCTACTTCAAACAACCTCAAACCTAAATATCTCTAATTCAAACACCCTCAAACCTCAGTATATCTACTTCTAACCACCTCAAATCTCAGTATATCTATGTCAAACCCCTCAAACCTCAATATATCTACTTCAAACCACCTCAAACCTCAGTATCTCTACTTCAAACAACCTCAAACCTCAGTATCTCTTCTTCAAACCACCTCAAACCTAAATAGCTCTACTTCAAACCACCTCAAACCTC
>OZ038318.1:8804396-8809396 GCA_964035775.1 Osedax frankpressi
CATATAGTAGTCATGGATACGATATATGATCCCTATAATGCGAGTATGGATTCTAGAGTATATATAGATATGTAATTACGATATACGCGTATTGCCTTGTGAATACTACTACTACTCATTTAATTACTTCATTCGTTTAAGTTAATAATTCGTTTAAGTACTTCATTAATTTAAGTACTTCATTAGTTTAAGTACTTCATTCGTTTATGTACTTCATTCGCGTTAGTACTTGATTCGCTTAAGTAATTCATTCGTTTAACTTCCTTAATTCATTTAATTACTTCATTCATTAATTAATTCATTCGTTAAGTTTTCATTCATTAAATACTTCATTCATTAGTGTACTTCATTCGTTTAAGTTCTTTATTCATTAAGTACTTTATTCATTAAGTACTTCATTCATTAAGTACTTTATTCATTAAGTACTTTATTCATTAAGTACTTCATTCATTAAGTACTTTATTCATTAAGTACTTTATTCATTAAGTACTTTATTCATTAAGTATTTCATTCATTAAATACTTCATTCATTAGTGTACTTCATTCGTTTAAGTTCTTCATTTATTTAAGTACTTCATACGTTTAATTACTTCATTCATTAAATACTTCATTCATTAAGTACTTCATTCATTAAGTACTTCATTCATTAAGTACTTCATTTCTGTTAATGTTCAAGATTCATAAGATTTAAATTCATATTTATTACAAATCCGACATTTCTACGACTAACTTTTAGATTCATAGATTTCATTATTTTTCTGATTATTACTCGTTTTTCTACATAATTATATTTCTTATTGACATTGTATTTAATGACTTTATCGCGGGAGAACAGATATTCTGTTTTGTATCGACTTTGTGTTTGTATCGACCTTCACTTTCTAATTTATAACGATTACTTATAATTTCGAGTAATCATCAATTATAAAAGACAAAAAATGAATAATTTATACGAAAATATATTCTTCAAAAATCATAGTTAATGTAATTAATATAATTCTCGTTAATTAATCCACTCCACATGTAATGCCATTATATCGCAGCGTAGTTTCTTTTGATTCCAAGTATTCCTGTAAATGAATTTTACGAGTTATTGATTTAGTTAACTGCAGATTACATTGTCGTCTGGTATTCTTCGCGTTAGGAATGTTCGCTATTGTTACGTAAATTGTAGCGACATTCTTAATTTAAACCGCAGTCTCGGGCCGATGTGGTATATGGTCGTGCGTGGTACGTGTACCTTTGTGGTACGAGGACTCAATGCCCGATTACTTTAATAATGGGTAGGAGCGGATATTTCGTTACACCCGTGTAATCCCGAATGATTAGTCAGATGTCGGTAGTTAGACCAGGTAATTATACGGGTATTTAGGTAGTATACGCAGTGCGTATGTGTAACGTATTATAATTATCGGATATTGTGTCATGTACCGGAAGAAACGTAGTCGGGAAGTGTTTTTAGAATATTCCCGTCGCTAATTCTATTGAATAGAAATATACTTTAGTATTGGTATTGAATCCCAACTACTATTATCTCGTTTAGCCCGTAACTTACTCTAGGCCGAATAATCGCAAGTAATCTCGGTAAACAATGAAAATAATGAAATACGCAGGCATTCATCGTGCATTAGATGATTTGATATGCCCGTTAGAATGCGTCTAATAACACACTGCCATCGTTCAAGATATCCATACATCCGTTGGTTTACGCTTAGTTCTATTATCCAGAAGTTATAAATCTAAAGCGGTTTCGCTTAGAAGTTTATAGTTATCATCAAGTTACAACGTAAACGCGAGAAAAACACCCGATTATCGATCTCCGAGGAAAATCGCAAATTCCGAGTCGCCATCACAAATCGGTAATTAATTATAAGAATGCGTGCGTCGTGAGCTATGCACGCCCAGTACGTGTGGCGTTCGTACGGTATAAAAGCTGCTGGACGCGGGCTTATCGGTCATTTGAAAACCTCGCTTCACCTTTAAAGGAAAGAATTTGTTTCAAGGTTCGTAGAATCTACTTAAGTGTATAATTTGTATGTATAAACATATAAACATATAAACATATAAATATATATATATAATCGTATTATAAATTATATATTGTTAATAGTATTTATAGAAAATATTGCAATTGACTTATAAAGTGAATATATCATTTTATAGTTTGTTATTAAAAATGTAATTTTTAATGTTTCAATTATACACATTTGTAAGAAATTTATCAATTCTATAGAATTCTATAGAAAACCATATATGGATTTATTCTATGGATATTTTCTATGGATAAATTATATTTAAATATTCTATGGATATATGATAAGGATATATTCTATAGATATATATCCTACATTTCCTATTTATTATACGTTTGAGAATGTATTCAAAGAGATGATTTTTAATTGACCATTATGTAATAACTATACTTAGTGTACTTAGATTTTACAACACATTATATTTCATTTCATTTGGTCGTATTTGGTCATTTCAACAATAGTGAATAATCGTGATAATCATTAATATACTCAATACATATTTATCGTATATATATATATACATATATATATATATATATATAAGTATACGCGGATTTAATTTCATTACGTAATGTATGATATCATGCAATTTTTCAACAAAATCAAATCCATTTATAATAATTATGTTGCGTTATCATATTATTGTATATTAGAATTATACGCCATATCGTTAGCAAGTATAGCAATTACTAGTAATTATTATTAAGTAATTAGAATTAAGTTATTATTATTAAGTACTTATTATTAAGTTATTATTATTAAGTAATTAGAATTAAGTAATTATTATTAAATAATTATTATTAAGTAATTATTATTAAGTAATTATTATAAAGTAATTTATATTAAGTAATTATTATTAAGTAATTATTATTAAGTAATTATTATTAAGTAATTAGTATTAAGTAATTATTATAAAGTAATTTATATTAAGTAATTATTATTAAGTAATTAGTAGTAAGTAATTATAATTAAGTCATTATTATTAAGTAATTAGTATCAAGTAATTATTATTAAGTAATTAGTATTAAGTAATTAGTATAAAATAATTTATATTAAGTAATTATTATTAAGTAATTAATATTAAGTAATTATTAATAAGTAATTATTATTAAGTAATTAGTATTAAGTAATTACTTGTAAGTAATTATTATTAAGTAATTAGTATTAAGTAAATATTATTAAGTAATTATTATTAAGTAATTATTATTAAGTAATTAGTATTAAGTAATTAGTATTAAGTAAATATTATTAAGTAATTAGTATTAAGTAATCCCATTTAATTGTTCTAATATACTAATATAATACAATATAATAGAGTATGCGCTATGATATGAATATATATTCTCTATAGTTTCTACGTAGTATAATATTACATACATGTAGACAATAAAAAATAACAATAACAAGATGAACAGTTGTAATATAACATTACCTTTTAATTATTTATTAACCAATAAAACAATTTTCAAATAACAATACAATTCATGAGATGTTATTACACTAATAATTTACTACACAAAGTAAAGAAAAATGTATGTCTATTATTAGATATATTATTATTATTATAAGATATTGTATATTATTGGATATTAATAATAGGTAATAGATATTTTAATATATAATGGATTATATCAATTACAATTAACATTGAGGTTTTGGAACACGTCCCTTTATCATTCTTATGGTAATCAGAATAAATATATTACAATATAGTTGATATGCGTACATTATGATATAGATGATTACTAGAGTACATTACATTGTGGTGTACGGAATTGATAATTTCGTAATAATATAATAAAGCTAAAATTGTAATTAAAATAGTATAACATTCTTGTATATATCTAATGAATAGTATATCAGCATAAAATAATATATTAAATTAATAATTAAATTGATAAAGTAATACAATACTATTTTAGTATGCTATTGTATCCACCTTAATTAAATATCGTATTAATTGAATAATATATAATAGAATAAGACTGGTGATTAAAACATGAATACTTAGTAATACATATATCCTATTAAGATTATAATACTTATTATAAATTAAATAATTAAAGATAAATGGTAATAAAAGATAATTAATAATTAACGGCTACAACGACTAAGCATTGATAGGATTACTATTTAATAACTAATTCGGTTACTAATCATCAGCTGCAAATATTTAATAATTATAAGATAATATGTTAAGTATTACCAAGAAATGAAATCAAAGAAAATAATGACGATGAGTAATTAAGGGAATCAATTATAGATATGCATTGAACTTAATCAAAGATACCATTCTATTTATAACCTATTGTTAATACTTTAATGATGAGGATATGGTTCCAGGATAGTTTGGTAATACTAACTGTAATAATAATACGAATATAATACATATATGAAAATAATATGTATATGTTTATATGTATCCTAAAATTAACAAAAATTATATATATATATATATATATATATATATATATTTAATAACTGTATGACAATATTCACTTTAGATGCAATTACCTTCATTCTGTATGACGTACAGTGTACGACGTACACTGTTGTCGTACAGTTTTCGACATACACTTTACCTTCACAGAATTTTATATTTTGTTACGTTAAACATATTGTTCTCGAACTTGATTTTTGCAGTATTTTATTTCATAATAAATAACATTATATTTTCGGATACCATTTCGGTAATATCGGTTAAAACGCTAATCACGCTTATAATATTATAATACATCCTGTTAGTAAAGGAACGAGTTAAATGCTAATTGACCATATCGTTCTATAATATATCATATGTAAAATACAATAAAATATAAGTATATGTATATAAATATATGTATATATTATCATAATGCGTTATGTATTATTTATATTATTATTACGTAGCGTTTATTTATGATTATTTACCATTACGAGGAAAAATATGATTAGTAGTGGCGATATTACATAACGTCTTGGAAACGT
>OZ038318.1:8814396-8839396 GCA_964035775.1 Osedax frankpressi
TCGAAGTTCCCGTATTTTCAGTATCTGGATACGGGGTCAACCCCGACCAATGAAACCGTCTGCGTCGTATTGACGTTGACCAGTGGCTGTCGGGTCACCGACACCGCCGCCTCCATGCACAGAGGTTAGCATTTCGTAGGCCGTACTCTACGCACTCGGTAATCACGCGAATACGCCGAGTATTTCGATTACGCTTCAGTCGTTACACCGGAATCGCTTTGATGGCGAGTTCGTTAGCGTAATTAACTAGATGTCATAGCGGACCATCGCGTAATAAGTACGAAGGACAACGCGCAATTAATAATCTTATATTTTCTCAGGACGATACGAGAAATTAATATCTAATTAGTTTATATTTAGCTATTGTGTCTATCTTATATATATCCTAAATCAGTATAAATTCATACGCAGGATCATTTGGAAAGTCATTCCAAACAATGCAGAAGAACCACTTTGTGTCTGCCATTGCTATCTAATTCCATTCGCTATCCCATTCGTATCCATCGTGTTATTTATTTTGAATTTTAATTCGAACGAGTCCGTCTCATTAGATTCTATGCGATCTAAGGACGTCAATTATTAATGCCATTATCGATGCTTCGCTATTGTTTATATAAAGTTGGTGGCGATATGAATTCGAGCTGATCTGATTTTCGCATCAAATATAATTTTCACTCCAACTACAATATATTTATATTTAGAAATAAAATCTCTCTTACATACTTCATTAAACACTCGTTACAAATGGCCTAATGTTCGCAAGGACTTTCAGTATACGGGCGGGCCGTATATATACGGCTGTTGAAGATGTGTTGATTGACAACTATATCTGATGATGCTTGCATTTAGTTAATCTGTTTAAAATAATCTATCAAAATATATTTATAAATATATATTTACCTATAATTTAGGAATATTTATATAATTAGAGAATTTAGTTCGGATTAATTAAATATTTATTATTTTTTCAAGTACATTAAATAATAGGATATTATATATTCTAGTGTGACAGATTGAAATAATTATTTAATGTAACATAAAAAATTATATAGAATATTTCTAATTTATAATTAAAATATGTGTGTGTGCATGCGAGCGTATATATATATATATATATATATATATATATATATGTGTGTGTGTGTGTTTGTGTATATGTGTATGTATGTGTGTGTGTTTGTGTGTATGTGAAGAATTTATTATACACAAATAATTTAACATATTAATAAATGTTCTACAATGTGTTAATGAATAAAAAATGAACAATATAGTAAAATAAAAATAAAAGTAATGTAGCGTGTCAAGGTAAGTGTAAGTGTTATAAAATAAAATATAGGTTAGGTGTTTAGTCTCACCTAAGCAGGAAGCTTTTTAGCTTGCGTTTAAACATGTTAATAGTTAATAGAAAGTGGGGGATAATTGTATTTTAGGAAGGTGGTTCCATTTGTTATGGGGCTAGGTGGCGGAAACTTTTGTTTCCAACCGAATTTAATGGCATGGGAGGTAGTGGGAGGGTTATGAGGTGAGAATATCGTAGTTGTCTGCAATTTGTCTTCATATTTAGTAATTGTCTTAAGTTGTGTGGTTGGTCATAAGTCAGGGGTTTCTTTAATATAGTTAATAGTTTCTAGTCGATGGGGTTAGCAGTTGTCATCCAGTTTAGTCGTAATCGTAAGTCAGTAATGCTTGTAGTGTAGTCATATGTTTTGAGTTTGTAAATTAGTCGGTTATTTCTGTTAATAATTGCGTCAAGTCTTTTAAGTGTAGTCTTAGTCTGTCCCGTGAGTAAAATAATGCAATAGTTTAGTCGAGATAGTATTAGCGAATATGTAACTAAAGTGGTAGTGTATTTATGTATGCAAGGTCTGAGTTTATATAAGTTATATAAATGGTAAGTAGTTGTCTGTTTCAGTGAGAGAATGTGTTGGTCAAAGTTTAATTTGTTGTCAAATTTGACTGTAATATGTTGTAGAATCGGACGTGTGTGTGTATGTGTGTGTGTGCGTGTATGTGTGTGCGTGTGCGCGCATGATTATGTGTGTGTGTGTGTATTTATGATTTTGTGATGATCAGACACCGTGTACACATCTAAGAGATACAAAAGTTTGGCGTATCTAATCATCCGCATACATTTCGATTTAGCAACTAGTACAATATAGCTGTGTAAGAATAAAACATAAAAGTAACAATGGCACGTCTATAATAACGTATATGTCGTAACTAGTTATTCATAAATGTATAGATGATTTATAATCAGCGAGGTATTTTGTAAATGTAAATGTAAAACAAAACTTGTAGTGATCATTTTAAATCAAATGATGTGAAGATACGATAAAAATGAATGAATTAACACTTACTACTGATGGTTTTTAAGCTAAAATTAGTTTTTAACTAAAACCCTGATGGTTTTTAAGCAATGTAGTAAATACATATGTGCGTGTGTTCTAACTAGTAGAATACAATATATTGGTCATAAAGACGAAGTATGTGTTGTAAGTTATAACAAAGCATACATTGTAGGTCGAGTTAAAGAAAATAAACAGTAATATGTCTAATAAACATGTGTAAACAGCGAACTGCTAGCTATACCAAGATCAGTATTAAAGGATATTTCCACATAAGATTATATAACAGGGTAGGATATAAAATAACGTTTAGATGCAACACTTCAACGTCATGATAACTCGGGAACTAACTTCAAATATAAATTAGTATTATTAATCACTAGAACCAATTGTGTTGTTATAAAATACAATATTTGTATTTAAGTTGCACGTATATTAAGATGGTATTCGTTTTTTAAGTAATTTAAGTCTAAGTATTATTAATAATAATTAATATAACTCGCTGTTAAATATTAAAATGCTAGTATTTTTGACACATTTTATAAGTAAAAGTACGAAATTGTGAAGTATTCCATCACAATACATTGATGTATACAATTAATGTTATCTCCTTCAATAACATCTTCATTGCCTTACTAAATACAAAACCGACACAATTCCGTATTGACTCCATGTACCCACAATTTGAAATGTATCGGATATAATCTAAAATCTTTCGAATAAAAAAATATACCCAATTAATTTTTTTTAATATATAAGTTTCATGCTTCATCGATAGTAGATTGTTTTGAATCCAATTACAGACAAAGTTGTGAAGTCACTATTTGTTAGTTTATTCAATATTATATTCAAAATGGTTTCAATTGTATTAATTCAAATATAAACGCTCTACACTCTATTTTACAATTTCTTATAAATTTCTAACTTTCCACAATAAAATGAACTTTAAACAAACTTTCATATTTCTTTCTGTAAAATGATACTAATTATACATATTCGCATGTAAATACAAGAGGTGTGAATAATCAGAAGTGCCATATCTTCAGTCTACGCAGTAAAGTTTTGATGATAAATTACATCATGATTCACCATCTTTCAATATTTAGGTACACCTAGAAATATAATTATGTAAATATTTAAACACATTATTTAATATTTAATTAAAATAATATCTGTAATTAATTTCATAGATATTTATAATGTTGATTATAAACACACTAACTATATCTGAAATTAATAAATGTTGTTATACTATGTACACTGTACACTGTACACTGTACAGTGTACAGTGTACACTGTACACTGTACAGTGTACATTGTACACTGTACAGCATATTATAACCTTACCAAATAATAAATCAAATAATAAATCAAATAATAAATCAAATAATAAATCAAATAATAAATCAAATAATAAATCAAATAATAAATCAAATAATAAATCAAATAATAAATCAAATAATAAATCAAATAATAAATCAAATAATAAATCAAATAATAAATCAAATAATAAATCAAATAATAAATCAAATAATAAATCAAATAATAAATCAAATAATAAATCAAATAATAAATCAAATAATAAATCAAATAATAAATCAAATAATAAATCAAATAATAAATCAAATAATAAATCAAATAATAAATCAAATAATAAATCAAATAATAAATCAAATAATAAATTAAATAATAAATCATAATTTAATATAATTTTTTATTAGATAATTACCAACATTTGACCATAAGAAACAATACATACAATAAATAAAATAATTGTTTAAAAATTATTAACAAGCATAACAATGGAATAAACATTTAAATAAATATTATAGTTATAAAAATAACAATTAATGATTTCAATTATTATCACTTTTGTTTCATTTTCTTAGTTTGTATAATTCAATATATCTGAAATTATATTTAAATAGATCTATTATTTAAATAATAATGACATATTACAAATATTGTATAATTACTAATTATGTATTAATTATATTGTTATTTATATTATTATATTAATTTACATGTAATAAAGTATGATATATAAATAAAATTATAATAATCTAAATAATATAAATATTTTAAGAATATTTCTCGAGTTGGGATAAAAATTAAAAATATATTAAAATATTTACAACATTTAATCTATAAACATTTAAACACATATGTGCTTAATCTATTACCGATCAATCTTTCTCTTAGCCAATCGGATCGCTCGTTCCAATAGGATATAGGACATGGAACTGTTCTTCCTTTCACCAGGTGGTACCCGGTATCTTTCGCCAGCCTCCATTGTATGGATAATTATGACTTTATTGAGAATTGCACTACAATGAAAAATAAGTACACGTAGATATAGCGGAACGCATTGATATAAAGAGATTTCTATGTAATGTCATTTAGATAGTCTACATATATGAAATAAATATAATGGTTATAATATCTATATAATCTTATATAAAAAGATGATTAAGATATAAATACGATGGATACAAATATACTAAATAAATAAAATTAAGGTAAGGGGTATCAAACGTTCGATTCAGAGAAGCGTATAGTTGAGTAATCCAGTTGTCCGCGTACCAGTGAGTGAAAGAGCTCGGATAATAGAAGTTGAGGATGTCTGAACATGGAAATGGGAAGGAATCTGGGTGTTAGTTAGAGAGATAATGAGGGAGATAGTGAGGGAGATAGTGAGGGAGATAGTGAGGGAGATAGTGAGGGAGATAGTGAGGGAGATAATGAGTGATATAATGAGGGAGATAATGAGGGAGATAATGAGGGAGATAGTGAGGGAGATTGTGAGGGAGATAATGATGGAGATAATGAGTGATATAATGAGGGAGATAATGAGGGAGATAGTGAGGGAGATAATGAGGGAGATGAGGGAGATATTGTATAAAATGTACATTGTATAAAGTATAAGAATATATATTTATTTAATATAATTCTTCATAAAAGCTCCATAAGAATTATGTTTACACTAATTACATTCATTACATTAATATTGTTTACATTAATTAAAATGTGTATATCTAATAACATTGCGGGGTACATATTCTACATTACTGGAACTAATATGATTCATATTCACTTAAGGGGATGCGGGTGGGGAAATTTTAGAAAATTTTATTTTTTTTTATTATATAAAATAATAATTTAGTTAATTTTCTATATATATTAAAATTTCAGGTTTAAAATTTAATAAAAACATTCAAATAACGTATTTTAAAAATGACTTTTCAGAAAATATTATTATTATTTATGTAAATTTCATTAATTTTTGAATAAATTATTTCAATTAAACTTTATATTTGATTAACTTATAGTTTAAAGATTTTTATAATATTAAAACAAAATTAAAGTTTAAAATTCAATGTTTATATTTATATTAAAAGGTCAAGGGGTATATTTACTTTTACTGTTATTGCATAGTTTATAAAGGTAGAAGCTAATAAGAGGGATGCAAAAAGATCATATAATTTTAAATAAACTTTAAATGTAATTTTCTCAGTATTTTGAATTTCTAGACTAAAAATCCAATATTATATTTATAGTTTACAGTTCGTTTTTGATAATATTTACAAATATTTTATAACAGATTTATAACATTTAAAATTTGTTAATAAATATATTTCAATTTTTTCACAAATATTTGTGCAAAATGTTGAACACAATATTTATAGATTTGTTATTCCTTATTACAATGCAATTAATTTCGTAGAAATCCCCAAACATATTCGATGAAGTAACAGAATTAGCGTAAGAGTAAACTCTCTTATCTTTTACATTGGATCAATTCCACCTACAGATATCCTTAAGTCAGTAAGTAAATGTGTACCTAATCGGGTACATACCTATGTGACTACGGTGAACGAAATCGTGCGTGAAGATGTCCTTCGAACCTCCGATGGTGTGAGGGGAGAGAACTCCGATGTGTCGGGGTTCGGGGAAGAGAGAGAAAGCGGCTATGCGATCAGGAAACGCAAATAAGGAAGAGTTCAACAATGAGTGCGAAAAGAGATCATTTCAATGAGTGTTATCAATAGGAAAAATAGTATTGGGTGGGTTTTAAGGAAGAGAGAAAGGAGTAATGGAGGCAAAAGTAATATGTTATTGATTGATTTGGAGAAGAAAAGACAGATGCAGTGGGATAGTAAAAGTGGAGATGAAGAGACTATGGGAAAATGATAAATAGATTTGAAAATATATAAAGTCATAATGAGGATATAGTGAGAATACAGTGAGAATATAGTGAGAATATAGTGAGAGTATAGTGAAAATATAGTGAGAATGTAGTGAGAATACAGTGAGAATATAGTGAGAGTATAGTGAAAATATAGTGAGAATGTAGTGAGAATACAGTGAGAATATAGTGAGAGTATAGTGAGAATATAGTGAGAATGTAGTGAGAATATAGTGAGAATATAGTGAGAATATAGTGAGAATACAGTGAGAATATAGTGAGAGTATAGTGAAAATATAGTGAGAATGTAGTGAGAATACAGTGAGAATATAGTGAGAGTATAGTGAGAATATAGTGAGAATGTAGTGAGAATATCGTGAGAATATAGTGAGAATATAGTGAGAATACAGTGAGAGTATAGTGAGAATATAGTGAGAATGTAGTGAGAATGTAGTGAGAATACAGTGAGAATATAGTGAGAATATAATGAGAGTATAGTGAGAATACAGTGAGAGTATAGTGAGAATATAGTGAGAATGTAGTGAGAATACAGTGAGAATATAGTGAGAATATAATGAGAGTATAGTGAGAATATAGTCAGAATATAGTGAGAGTATAATGAGAGTATAGTGTTACTATAGTGAGAGTATAGTGAGAGTATAATGAGAGTATAGTGTTAATATAGTGAGAGTATAGTGAGAGTATAATGAGAGTATAGTGTTAACATAGTGAGAGTATAGTGAGAGTATAATGAGAGTATAGTGTTAATATAGTGAGAGTATAGTGAGAGTATAATGAGAGTATAGTGTTAATATAGTGAGAGTATAGTGAGAGTATATTGTTAATATAGTGAGAGTATAGTGAGAGTATAATGAGAGTATAGTGTTAATATAGTGAGAGTATAGTGAGAGTATAATGAGAGTATAGTGTTAATATAGTGAGAGTATAGTGAGAGTATAGTGAGAGTATAGTGTTAATATAGTGAGAGTATAATGAGAGTATAGTGAGAGTATAGTGTTAATATAGTGAGAGTATAGTGAGAGTATAATGAGAGTATAGTCTTAATATAGTGAGAGTATAGTGAGAGTATAATGAGAGTATAGTGTTAATATAGTGAGAGTATAGTGAGAGTATAGTGAGAGTATAGTGTTAATATAGTGAGAGTATAGTGAGAGTATATTGTTAATATAGTGAGAGTATAGTGAGAGTATAATGAGAGTATAGTGTTAATATAGTGAGAGTATAGTGAGAGTATAATGAGAGTATAGTCTTAATATAGTGAGAGTATAGTGAGAGTATAATGAGAGTATAGTGTTAATATAGTGAGAGTATAGTGAGAGTATAGTGAGAGTATAGTGTTAATATAGTGAGAGTATAATGAGAGTATAGTGAGAGTATAGTGTTAATATAGTGAGAGTATAGTGAGAGTATAATGAGAATATAGTGAGAGTATAGTGAGAGTATATTGTTAATATAGTGAGAGTATAGTGAGAGTATAATGAGAGTATAGTGAGAGTATAGTGTTAATATAGTGAGAGTATAGTGAGAGTATAATGAGAGTATAGTGTTAATATAGTGAGTGTATAGTGAGAGTATAATGAGAGTATAGTGTTAATATAGTGAGTGTATAGTGAGAGTATAATGAGAGTATAGTGTTAATATAGTGAGAGTATAGTGAGAGTATAGTGAGAGTATAGTGTTAATATAGTGAGAGTATAATGAGAGTATAGTGAGAGTATAATGAGAGTATAGTGAGAGTATAGTGTTAATATAGTGAGAGTATAGTGAGAGTATAATGAGAGTATAGTCTTAATATAGTGAGAGTATAGTGAGAGTATATTGTTAATATAGTGAGAGTATAGTGAGAGTATAATGAGAGTATAGTGAGAGTATAGTGTTAATATAGTGAGAGTATAATGAGAGTATAATGAGAGTATAGTGTTAATATAGTGAGTGTATAGTGAGAGTATAATGAGAGTATAGTGTTAATATAGTGAGAGTATAATGAGAGTATAGTGAGAGTATAGTGTTAATATAGTGAGAGTATAGTGAGAGTATAATGAGAATATAGTGAGAGTATAGTGAGAGTATATTGTTAATATAGTGAGAGTATAGTGAGAGTATAATGAGAGTATAGTGAGAGTATAGTGTTAATATAGTGAGAGTATAGTGAGAGTATATTGTTAATATAGTGAGAGTATAGTGAGAGTATAATGAGAGTATAGTGTTAATATAGTGAGAGTATAGTGAGAGTATAATGAGAATATAGTATAATGAGAGTATAATGAGAGTATAGTGTTAATATAGTGAGTGTATAGTGAGAGTATAATGAGAGTATAGTGTTAATATAGTGAGAGTATAATGAGAGTATAGTGAGAGTATAGTGTTAATATAGTGAGAGTATAGTGAGAGTATAATGAGAATATAGTGAGAGTATAGTGAGAGTATATTGTTAATATAGTGAGAGTATAGTGAGAGTATAATGAGAGTATAGTGAGAGTATAGTGTTAATATAGTGAGAGTATAGTGAGAGTATATTGTTAATATAGTGAGAGTATAGTGAGAGTATAATGAGAGTATAGTGTTAATATAGTGAGAGTATAGTGAGAGTATAATGAGAATATAGTGTTAATATAGTGAGAGTATAGTGAGAGTATAGTGAGAGTATAGTGTTAATATAGTGAGAGTATAGTGAGAGTATAGTGAGAGTATAGTGTTAATATAGTGAGAGTATAGTGAGAGTATAATGAGAATATAGTGAGAGTATAGTGAGAGTATATTGTTAATATAGTGAGAGTATAGTGAGAGTATAATGAGAGTATAGTGAGAGTATAGTGTTAATATAGTGAGAGTATAGTGAGAGTATATTGTTAATATAGTGAGAGTATAGTGAGAGTATAATGAGAGTATAGTGTTAATATAGTGAGAGTATAGTGAGAGTATAGTGAGAGTATAGTGAGAGTATAGTGTTAATATAGTGAGAGTATAGTGAGAGTATATTGTTAATATAGTGAGAGTATAATGAGAGTATAGTGAGAGTATAGTGAGAGTATAGTGTTAATATAGTGAGAGTATAGTGAGAGTATAATGAGAGTATAGTGTTAATATAGTGAGAGTATAGTGAGAGTATAATGAGAGTATAGTGTTAATATAGTGAGAGTATAGTGAGAGTATAGTGAGAGTATAGTGAGAGTATAGTGTTAATATAGTGAGAGTATAATGAGAGTATAGTGAGAGTATAGTGAGAGTATAGTGTTAATATAGTGAGAGTATAGTGAGAGTATAATGAGAGTATAGTGTTAATATAGTGAGAGTATAGTGAGAGTATAGTGAGAGTATAGTGTTAATATAGTGAGAGTATAATGAGAGTATAGTGAGAGTATAGTGAGAGTATAGTGAGAGTATAATGAGAGTATAGTGAGAGTATAGTGTTAATATAGTGAGAGTATAATGAGAGTATAGTGAGAGTATAGTGAGAGTATAATGAGAGTATAGTGAGAGTATAGTGTTAATATAGTGAGAGTATAATGAGAGTATAGTGAGAGTATAGTGAGAGTATAGTGAGAGTATAATGAGAGTATAGTGAGAGTATAGTGTTAATATAGTGAGAGTATAATGAGAGTATAGTGAGAGTATAGTGTTAATATAGTGAGAGTATAGTGAGAGTATATTGTTAATATAGTGAGAGTATAGTGAGAGTATAGTGAGAGTATATTGTTAATATAGTGAGAGTATAATGAGAGTATAGTGAGAGTATAGTGTTAATATAGTGAGAGTATAGTGAGAGTATATTGTTAATATAGTGAGAGTATAATGAGAGTATAATGAGAGTATAGTGTTAATATAGTGAGAGTATAGTGAGAGTATAATGAGAGTATAGTGTTAATATAGTGAGAGTATAGTGAGAGTATAGTGAGAGTATAGTCTTAATATAGTGAGAGTATAATGAGAGTATAGTGAGAGTATAGTGAGAGTATAGTGAGAGTATAATGAGAGTATAGTGAGAGTATAGTGAGAGTATAATGAGAGTATAGTGAGAGTATAGTGTTAATATAGTGAGAGTATAATGAGAGTATAGTGTTAATATAGTGAGAGTATAGTGAGAGTATAATGAGAGTATAGTGTTAATATAGTGAGAGTATAGTGAGAGTATAGTGAGAGTATAGTGAGAGTATAGTGTTAATATAGTGAGAGTATAATGAGAGTATAGTGAGAGTATAATGAGAGTATAGTGTTAATATAGTGAGAGTATAGTGAGAGTATAATGAGAGTATAGTGTTAATATAGTGAGAGTATAGTGAGAGTATAGTGAGAGTATAGTGAGAGTATAGTGTTAATATAGTGAGAGTATAATGAGAGTATAGTGAGAGTATAGTGAGAGTATAGTGAGAGTATAATGAGAGTATAGTGAGAGTATAGTGTTAATATAGTGAGAGTATAATGAGAGTATAGTGAGAGTATAGTGAGAGTATAATGAGAGTATAGTGAGAGTATAGTGTTAATATAGTGAGAGTATAATGAGAGTATAGTGTTAATATAGTGAGAGTATAGTGAGAGTATAATGAGAGTATAGTGTTAATATAGTGAGAGTATAGTGAGAGTATAATGAGAGTATAGTGTTAATATAGTGAGAGTATAGTGAGAGTATAGTGAGAGTATAGTGTTAATATAGTGAGAGTATAATGAGAGTATAGTGAGAGTATAGTGAGAGTATAGTGAGAGTATAATGAGAGTATAGTGAGAGTATAGTGTTAATATAGTGAGAGTATAATGAGAGTATAGTGAGAGTATAGTGAGAGTATAATGAGAGTATAGTGAGAGTATAGTGTTAATATAGTGAGAGTATAATGAGAGTATAGTGAGAGTATAGTGAGAGTATAGTGAGAGTATAATGAGAGTATAGTGTTAATATAGTGAGAGTATAGTGAGAGTATAATGAGAGTATAGTGTTAATATAGTGAGAGTATAGTGAGAGTATAGTGAGAGTATAGTGTTAATATAGTGAGAGTATAATGAGAGTATAATGAGAGTATAGTGAGAGTATAGTGTTAATATAGTGAGAGTATAATGAGAGTATAGTGTTAATATAGTGAGAGTATAGTGAGAGTATAATGAGAGTATAGTGTTAATATAGTGAGAGTATAGTGAGAGTATAGTGAGAGTATAGTGTTAATATAGTGAGAGTATAATGAGAGTATAGTGAGAGTATAGTGAGAGTATAATGAGAGTATAGTGAGAGTATAGTGTTAATATAGTGTTAATATAGTGAGAGTATAGTGAGAGTATATTGTTAATATAGTGAGAGTATAATGAGAGTATAGTGAGAGTATAGTGTTAATATAGTGAGAGTATAGTGAGAGTATATTGTTAATATAGTGAGAGTATAATGAGAGTATAATGAGAGTATAGTGTTAATATAGTGAGAGTATAGTGAGAGTATAATGAGAGTATAGTGTTAATATAGTGAGAGTATAGTGAGAGTATAGTGAGAGTATAGTCTTAATATAGTGAGAGTATAGTGAGAGTATAATGAGAGTATAGTGAGAGTATAGTGTTAATATAGTGAGAGTATAATGAGAGTATAGTGAGAGTATAGTGAGAGTATAATGAGAGTATAGTGAGAGTATAGTGTTAATATAGTGAGAGTATAATGAGAGTATAGTGAGAGTATAGTGAGAGTATAGTGTTAATATAGTGAGAGTATAGTGAGAGTATAATGAGAGTATAGTGAGAGTATAGTGTTAATATAGTGAGAGTATAATGAGAGTATAGTGAGAGTATAGTGAGAGTATAATGAGAGTATAGTGAGAGTATAGTGTTAATATAGTGAGAGTATAATGAGAGTATAGTGAGAGTATAGTGAGAGTATAGTGAGAGTATAATGAGAGTATAGTGAGAGTATAGTGTTAATATAGTGAGAGTATAGTGAGAGTATAATGAGAGTATAGTGAGAGTATAGTGTTAATATAGTGAGAGTATAATGAGAGTATAGTGAGAGTATAGTGAGAGTATAATGAGAGTATAGTGAGAGTATAGTGTTAATATAGTGAGAGTATAATGAGAGTATAGTGAGAGTATAGTGAGAGTATAGTGAGAGTATAATGAGAGTATAGTGAGAGTATAGTGAGAGTATAATGAGAGTATAGTGAGAGTATAGTGTTAATATAGTGAGAGTATAGTGAGAGTATAATGAGAGTATAGTCTTAATATAGTGAGAGTATAATGAGAGTATAGTGAGAGTATAGTGAGAGTATAATGAGAGTATAGTGAGAGTATAGTGTTAATATAGTGAGAGTATAATGAGAGTATAGTGAGAGTATAGTGAGAGTATAGTGAGAGTATAATGAGAGTATAGTGAGAGTATAGTGAGAATATAATGAGAGTATAGTGTTAATATAGTGAGAGTATAGTGAGAGTATATTGTTAATATAGTGAGAGTATAGTGAGAGTATATTGTTAATATAGTGAGAGTATAATGAGAGTATAGTGAGAGTATAGTGTTAATATAGTGAGAGTATAGTGAGAGTATATTGTTAATATAGTGAGAGTATAATGAGAGTATAGTGAGAGTATAGTGAGAGTATAGTGAGAGTATAATGAGAGTATAGTGAGAGTATAGTGAGAGTATAATGAGAGTATAGTGAGAGTATAGTGTTAATATAGTGAGAGTATAGTGAGAGTATATTGTTAATATAGTGAGAGTATAATGAGAGTATAGTGAGAGTATAGTGTTAATATAGTGAGAGTATAGTGAGAATGGTGGCAAAGTAAAAAATAAATGAAATTTTTCTAAAAAGGAAAAAATGTAAATAATCTTTTATTACATATTTTCCTAGAATTAAGAATATGTGGGTAAGTATTGCTGTAAGTATTGCTGTAAGTATTGCTGTAAGTATTGCTGTAAGTATTGCTGTAAGTATTGCTGTAAGTATTGCTGTAAGTATTGCTGTAAGTATTGCTGTAAGTATTGCTGTAAGTATTGCTGTAAGTATTGCTGTAAGTATTGCTGTAAGTATTGCTGTAAGTATTGCTGTAAGTATTGCTGTAAGTATTGCTGTAAGTATTGCTGTAAGTATTGCTGTAAGTATTGCTGTAAGTATTGCTGTAAGTAGTACTGTAAGTATTGCTGTAAGTATTGCTGTAAGTATTGCTGTAAGTATTGCTGTAAGTATTGCTGTAAGTATTGCTGTAAGTATTGCTGTAAGTATTGCTGTAAGTATTGCTGTAAGTATTGCTGTAAGTATTGCTGTAAGTATTGCTGTAAGTATTGCTGTAAGTATTGCTGTAAGTATTGCTGTAAGTATTGCTGTAAGTATTGCTGTAAGTATTGCTGTAAGTATTGCTGTAAGTATTGCTGTAAGTATTGCTGTAAGTATTGCTGTAAGTATTGCTGTAAGTATTGCTGTAAGTATTGCTGTAAGTATTGCTGTAAGTATTGCTGTAAGTATTGCTGTAAGTATTGCTGTAAGTATTGCTGTAAGTATTGCTGTAAGTATTGCTGTAAGTATTGCTGTAAGTATTGCTGTAAGTATTGCTGTAAGTATTGCTGTAAGTATTGCTGTAAGTATTGCTGTAAGTATTGCTTTAAGTATTGCTGTAAGTATTGCTGTAAGTATTGCTGTAAGTATTGCTGTAAGTATTGCTGTAAGTAGTGCTGTAAGTATTACTGTAAGTATTGCTGTAAGTATTGCTGTAAGTATTGCTGTAAGTATTGCTGTAAGTATTGCTGTAAGTATTGCTGTAAGTATTGCTGTAAGTATTGGTGTAAGTATTGGTGTAAGTATTGCTGTAAGTATTGCTGTAAGTATTGCTGTAAGTATTGCTGTAAGTATTGCTGTAAGTATTGCTGTAAGTATTGCTGTAAGTATTGCTGTAAGTATTGCTGTAAGTATTGCTGTAAGTATTGCTGTAAGTATTGCTGTAAGTATTGCTGTAAGTATTGCTGTAAGTATTGGTGTAAGTATTGCTGTCAGTATTACTGTAAGTATTACTGTAAGTATTGCTGTAAGTATTATTGTAAGTATTGCTGTGAGTATTGCTGTAAGTATTGCTGTAAGTATTGCTGTAAGTATTGCTGTAAGTATTGCTGTAAGTATTGCTGTAAGTATTGCTGTAAGTATTGCCTAGATGTTTTAACATGGGATGTAAGGTGAAACTATACTATACTATCAACAAACATGGACACATTAAAACCTCTCCCGTGTGCTAACAAGTAAATTCTTTGATCCAGTTGTCAGTTTTAAAGAAAATGTCATCATTTATTCTATAGAAAAATTCTGCCTGCAATTATGTGTGTACATTTATATGACAGATTATATAATAACTTATATATATAAGTTATATATATATATATATATATATATAAGTTATATATAAGTTATATAAGTTATATAGATTATTGCAAGCCTTATTTTGAATATTTAACCAGTTGGTGTAATGAACCACTAACACCACGACGATAACCCTCGAGCATGGCGAGATTCTGCGACCTCACCGGTTTGCCCGAATCTTCTGTAACCAACTCGAAGAACTGCACTTGCTTACAGGAGAACCTTAAAACACGTAGAAACACGTAGAAACACGATGAAACACGAAGAAATACGTAGAAACACATAGAAACACATAGAAACACATAGAAATACATAGAGAATGTGTACCAGGACACAGGATGTACGATCTCGCTGGTAATTTGCTATATCGTAAAACTACTAACAATACTTTGATAATGATCTCATACCGTCTATTTTACCAACTTTCTCGTCACAAAGTTATTATCATGAACGTCTTAATAGAGATAGAGATGTATATTAATAATCAATTAGAATACATTTTAAAGATATATATCTATTAAATATCTATAATAGAATCAAAATTAGCTGAACTGCAATATCATATTTAACAAAAGGCTAATAGCGGAATGATGACTCATCACCTTTTGGGATGTAGTTTTACTAGTCTAAATAATATTATATATCAATATATAATATGATAATATATAATATAAGATATCATAAAAAAATATGATATAATGAGATAATATACACTAATGCAATATAATATAATGATATACTATTTAATATGACACGATATAAATATAAATAGATAATACTAAATATATGTAAAATAAAATTGTCCACTAAATTTACACGGTGACATAATACGATAATGAAAACGATAAATCACCATCGTGAATGTTGTGAGGTAACAGAAAGAGTTCAGAAGTACTTTTGGCTAACGATAAGGAATCCAGGCGGACAAGTATAAAAGACTTCAAATGTCCATCTACCAATCGGCTGTCATCGGAGTCGATTGCGTAATAGAGATGAATTCGAAAGTCTTCGCCGTCTAAAGGAAGTCGACGGAGTATCAAATGTTTGACGCGAGAGAAGGTCACCAACGAATTTGTAAGTCGTACGTCAATTTAACAAAATAAATTCTTTACATTATCCGTATCCGAATATTTTAAACAATTCATTATAATAAAGAGTCTTCACGTTAGGCCAAAAGCTATAATCACGCGTAAAACAACTATATTATCGCGCGTAAGAAAGTAATCGGAGAGTAGTGCGGGGTACGGAAGATTATTTTCATTGAAACCTTTCAGAGTAGTCCTGCACAAGGATGGAAGCATGGTTTTCAACATCGGCAGTCTGAATATCGCATTTTCTGCAAATGCTTAGGTGTAATTTTAAACGGTTGAGAGATTTTGTAAACTGCTCGACAATATACAAAAGACAATCACTAGGGCCATGTATCAAAATCTAATAAATTAACTAGAAATAGATGTAGAGGTTAGTGGAATGGAGGTTACACTTATATTTGTAATAAATTAGCTATATTGTGATTACCATTTACCAAAATATGAAATTTATACTCTTTAATAATAAATAATAAACTATTTCCATTAAAAATGCTACAGATGATTTTGTAGATATTGTTAAAATATAATTAATTAAAATGAGTTTTCAAGTTATATTTTTTAAATATTCACAATCTTAAAATACGTTATAATTATATAGTAACTCAGATATTTGAATATAACATATTCAAGTAAATTTACTTTAAAGACATATTAACATACTTAAGTAAAACTACTTTAAAGACATATTAACATACTTAAGTAAAACTACTTTAAAGACATATTAACATACCTAAGTAAAACTACTTTAAAGACATATTAATATACTTAAGTAAAACTACTTTAAAGACATATTAACATACTTAAGTAAAACTACTTACAGCACTTTAACGTATTCAGGTAAATCTATTTTAGACAAATACCAAAGTATTTAATATTTGCAGAAAATATTCAGATATTTTACGAAAACAAACTGTTAATATAATAAACAAACAATGTAACATTATCATATCATTTATATTAAACTATTCAACAACATTACATTAGGATATTAGAATTACTAATTATTCATTGGACAGACCGGCTATGTATTCACAACACTAAACACTCACAACACTAACTCACAACACTAACTAACAACACTAACTCACAACGCTAACTCACAACACTAAACACTAACAACACTAAACACTCACAATACTAACTCACAACACTAAACACTCACAACACTAAACACTCACAACACTAACTCACAACACTAAACACTCACAACACTAACTCACAACACTAAACACTCACAACACTAACTCACAACACTAAACACTCACAACACTAACTCACAACACTAACTCACAACACTAACTCACAACACTAACTCACAACACTAAACACTCACAACACTAACTCACAACACTAAACACCAACAACACTAACTCACAACACTAACTCACAACACTAACTCACAACACTAACTCACAACACTAACTCACAACACTAACTCACAACACTAACTCACAACACTAACTCACAACACTAAACACTCACAACACTAACTCACAACACTAACTCACAACACTAACTCACAACACTAACTCACAACACTAACTCACAACACTAACTCACAACACTAACTCACAACACTAAACACCAACAACACTAAACACTCACAACACTAACTCACAATACTAACTCACAACGCTAACTCACAACACTAAACACTCACAACACTAACTCACAACACTAAACACTCACAACACTAACTCACAACACTAACTAACAACACTAACTCACAACGCTAACTCACAACACTAAACACTCACAACACTAACTCACAACACTAACTAACAACACTAACTCACAACGCTAACTCACAACACTAAACACTAACAACACTAACTCACAATACTAACTCACAACACTAACTCACAACGCTAACTCACAACACTAAACACTCACAACACTAACTCACAACACTAACTAACAACACTAACTCACAACGCTAACTCACAACACTAAACACTAACAACACTAACTCACAATACTAACTCACAACACTAACTCACAACACTAAACACTCACAACACTAACTCACAACACTAAACACTCACAACACTAAACACTCACAACACTAACTCACAACACTAAACACTCACAACACTAACTCACAACACTAAACACTCACAACACTAACTCACAACACTAACTCACAACACTAACTCACAACACTAACTCACAACACTAAACACTCACAACACTAACTCACAACACTAAACACTCACAACACTAACTCACAACACTAACTCACAACACTAACTCACAACACTAACTCACAACACTAACTCACAACACTAACTCACAACACTAAACACCAACAACACTAAACACTCACAACACTAACTCACAATACTAACTCACAACGCTAACTCACAACACTAAACACTCACAACACTAACTCACAACACTAAACACTCACAACACTAACTCACAACACTAA
The DNA here is from genome assembly GCA_964035775.1 of Osedax frankpressi. Classification (NCBI taxonomy): domain Eukaryota; kingdom Metazoa; phylum Annelida; class Polychaeta; order Sabellida; family Siboglinidae; genus Osedax; species Osedax frankpressi. The sequence continues at coordinate 8,832,780 of OZ038318.1, forward strand.
CTAACATCACTAACTCACAACGCTAACTCACAACACTAAACACTCACAACACTAACTCACAACACTAACTAACAACACTAACTCACAACGCTAACTCACAACACTAAACACTAACAACACTAACTCACAATACTAACTCACAACACTAACTCACAACGCTAACTCACAACACTAAACACTCACAACACTAACTCACAACACTAACTAACAACACTAACTCACAACGCTAACTCACAACACTAAACACTAACAACACTAACTCACAATACTAACTCACAACACTAAACACTCACAACGCTAACTCACAACACTAAACACTAACAACACTAACTCACAACACTAACTCACAACGCTAACTCACAACACTAAACACTCACAACACTAAACACTAACAACACTAACTCACAACGCTAACTCACAACACTAAACACTAACAACACTAACTCACAACACTAAACACTCACAACACTAACTCACAATACTAACTCACAATACTAAACACCAACAACACTAAACACTCACAACACTAACTAACAACACTAACTCACAACGCTAACTCACAACACTAAACACTAACAACACTAACTCACAACACTAACTCACAACACTAAACACTCACAACACTAACTCACAACACTAAACACTCACAACACTAACTCACAATACTAACTCACAATACTAAACACTCACAACACTAAACACTCACAACACTAACTCACAATACTAACTCACAACACTAAACACTCACAACACTAACTCACAATACTAACTCACAACACTAAACACTCACAACACTAACTCACAATACTAACTCACAATACTAAACACTCACAACACTAAACACTCACAACACTAAACACTCACAACACTAAACACTCACAACACTAAACACTCACAACACTAAACACTCACAACACTAAACACTCACAACACTAAACACTCACAACACTAAACACTCACAACACTAAACACTCACAACACTAAACACTCACAACACTAAACACTCACAACACTAAACACTCACAACACTAAACACTCACAACACTAAACACTCACAACACTAACTCACAATACTAACTCACAATACTAACTCACAACACTAAACACTCACAACACTAAACACTCACAACACTAACTCACAACACTAAACACTCACAACACTAACTCACAATACTAACTCACAATACTAACTCACAACACTAAACACTCACAACACTAAACACTCACAACACTAACTCACAACACTAAACACTCACAACACTAAACACTCACAACACTAACTCACAACACTAACTCACAACACTAACTCACAACACTAACTCACAACACTAAATACTCACAACACTAAACGCTCGACGAACCCAAAGTGAAGTTAATTCCTCGAGAAGTTACAGCTAATCCGATGGCTATGAGTGGACGCGTGTCTTTGGCGAATGTGTATCGTCCGAGCGAGTCTTTGCTGCGTGAAAAGGCAGTTTCCACATATCTAGACGTTGTCAGGCGAACCCCAATTTTCGGAGATTTAAACAGAAACACATACGGCAACTGTAGAAGAGTTCAATTTATTAGTAAAATAACAAATAATTACTAATATTTTACTTTACAAACTATACTGATTGATTTGGTATATATACATTATTATATATAATATGTACATTATTTAGTAATAAGATCAAATGAACTATTCAATTATGTTTAATTAATTAATACATTATATATATATAATTAATCTAACCTGTGAAAAAATAATTATACAAATAATTAATAAAGCTATGAAATATTTATAATAAATAGTCATATATGAATTTATTTTAGTAAATAGTTTTCCCACTCTATTAGTAAAATGTTCCATTTATTAAATATGCATGCATGATATGTATGCAATATTAAAGGTGTTTATCATTATTTATATATCAAAACATAATGATATCAAATATCATATACCAATATAGTAAATAGTCAAACGTATTTGATACGTAAATTATGTTTAATGTTTAACTTTAAGTATGAAATGAATTAAAATTGATTACATTATATGATTTAAAAGTGTTTATAATCATTAATGTCTACAAATATAAGTTCATATATACAATATATATAATTATCATATGTAGAAAATAGATTATCAAATTAAATATCTAGAAGAAAAAATAAGATTCTATTTAAAAATCGTAATTTGGTAAAAAATTAAAGGCCAATCCTAGATCTCTAATAGTCAATTGATGAGATAATACGGGGACTATTGTAAAGTATTAAATTGAACAATCAGTAAAATATATATTGTAAATGATATTTATTATAAGTATTTATAACTAAATGGATAGCAATACATCATCTGCCGATAGAGTACAAATGCACAAGAATAAAAATAATTTGCGCATACAATTTTTTCACCTCAATGTATTTGAAAATTTATAAAAATAATCAAAGACAAAAGATATTAAATTCCTATGTTTTTGATCAATATTTACAAAATATTTAAAAAAGTAATTTAAATTTATTATTTGTATAAGTTATAACCATAATTAGTAATACGATTACAATTTATAATCATTTGATTATAATATTATGAAGTTATATTCATTTGTAGGTATAAATAAAGGTTATTTATATTTAGAGAAAATATACATTTAATAAATAATTAATACATTAAATAAATACATACATTAAACTAATTATTAATATGATATTATATTGCGTGTAAAGTAATGAATGAACCAGAAACTATACTTAAAAACGAATACTATTTTAAATATCAAAATATGAAAAAATCGAATCAAATATATTTTCGTCTTATCGAATTATAAGTGGGGTTTAATTTAATCAATATACCGGTCAATTGAATTTAGTGTGCATATTGTTATTTGGTATATAATATATATTAAATGTATTGTAACATATGTATAGTATATATTTATTATATAATTATTAATTGTCATCATATTGGTAGGTTATAAATTTGTATTAGTAGTCTGTAGTTTCACAAGACTAAGTGTATATATATTATCTATAAATAATAATACATCTATATATATATAGTGTATATATATTTATAGTGTAAATCTACATATATTGTGTATATGTGCATATATATGTATATCTTTATCTAGATTGATAGTGTATATCCATATCTATAGTGTATATCTATATCTCTAGTATATATATATCTATCTATAGTATATATATATATATATATATATATATATATATATATATATATATAGTAGATATATCTGTATCTATAGTATGTATCTACATATGCAGTGCATATCTATAATTTATAAAGTATAGATAAAATGTTGATGGGTTCAGATATTTGAGAAAAATATAAAATGAACTTTTTTATAATCTCAGTTTTAATATTATTTATTTTTGTTATTTTCTCAGTCAAATGTAACATACTCCAAATTTACTCATAATATTCATGATAGGAATTAATTCAGTTAATAATATATTAATTATACGTTCAAAGGTCTCTAAATTTAAAATTCTATATCGTGGAAGTAATTTTAAACTATTCCATACATTTGATTATAACTCAATTTTGTCCAAAATACATAAATATTTATTTTGATAATCTAAATTATTTAATGAATAATTAACATTGATTATCCTGTTTATCTCATATGTATAGGTCGATAGTTATTATTATAATGATTATTATAGCTATCATGTTGCCTATATTTCTAGGAATATGATATCACTATTTACCTTTATATACAGAAAACTATCTCTTTAATTAATATTTTTTACATTCAATTATATTATTCCACTCTGTTTTGAATTCCTTTACTTTACATGTATATTATATGATGTGTCTTTTAACAGCTACAACATGTGTGCTGGCAATTGGAGTGAGGTTATTAATATATATATACATATATATATATACACGTATATATATATATATACACGTATATATATATATATACACGTATATATATATTCACATATATATAGTTACATTTAAGTAAACATACTATTTTTAGTTTTAAATTTATATATATATATATTCATGAAATTCATCGTTCTTAAAAGTATTACTAAATGCCATTAAAAGTATCACTAAATGCCATTAAAAGTATCACTAAATGTCATTAAAAGTATCACTAAATGCCATTAAAAGTATCACTAAATGCCATTAAAAGTATCACTAAATGCCATTAAAAGTATCACTAAATGCCATTAAAAGTATCACTAAATGCCATTAAAAGTATCACTAAATGCCATTAAAAGTATTACTAAATGCCATTAAACGTATCACTAAATGCCATTAAAAGTATCACTAAATGCCATTAAAAGTATCACTAAATGCCATTAAAATAAAGTATTACTTAACGTTTGATGATCTGTTTGTATCAGCATGGCATTCCTGTCCTATTCGGAGTATCGCAAGTTCACGAATAACCTCAAGGTCACCACCAGCGTCTTCGACCTCGAGAAGGAACCGAAACACATCTACGTCAACGGCCCACGCTACGGTAAGGGCTAAGATAAGGGCTAAGGTAAGGGCTATTGTAAGTGCTAAGATAAGGGCTAAGGTAAGGGCTATTGTAAGGGCTAAGGTAAGGACTATTGTAAGGGCTACTGTAAGGGCTAAGATAAGGGCTACTGCAAGGGCTAATGTAAGTGCTAAGGTAAGGGCTACGGTAAGGGCTAAGGTAAGGGTTACTGTAAGTGCTAAGCTAAGGGCTAAGCTAAGGGTTAATGTAAGGGCTAAGGTAAGGGCTAAGCTAAGGGCTAAGGTAATGACTAATGTAAGGGCTAATGTAAGGGCTACTGTAAGGGCTAAGGTAAAGACTACTGTAAGGGCTAAGGTAAGGACTACTGTAAGTGCTAAAGTAAGGACTACTATAAGGGCTAAGGTAAGGACTACTATAAGGGCTAAGGTAAGAACTACTGTAAGTGCTAAGCTAAGGGCTAAGCTAAGGACTACTGTAAGGGCTAAGCTAAGGACTACTGTAAGGGCTAAGCTAAGGACTACTGTAAGGGCTAAGGTAAGTCTGTAGTTATTGGATGCTGACCTACACATCTGTGATATATTCTGGACAGAGTCTAGTTATGTAACTATTGAAATCAAGTTTATAGACGTTTATAGACGTTTATAGACGTTTATAGACGTTTATAGACGTTTATAGACGTTTATAGAGTAACCTAAAGTATTATACAGTTAATATATTGTATTGACCAATATATTGCCTCATTATGTAGTCAATACCCAGCAAATCAATTCATAATACTTATACCACAACTTTCCATTGTGTTCCTATTGTGATCCTAATTTTGTAACTGTTTTAAATGAGTAGTGCAGTTATATTTCAATGAATGCCTGTGACGTAATAACATTGTTGTAATTACTAATAATTTTATTGTTTTCAGATATTATTCGGAATTCAATAAACAGTAAAAATGAATACATTAGTCGAAATGGTTAATATTCAACTGTATTAATAATTATCCGCTATATTCGGCACTAAACCTCTCCTACACCCTCCTAGACCCCTTGCACCTCTATACCCCCTATACCCCCTATACCCTCTACACCCCACATCCCATATACCCCTCTACACCCCCTACACCCTCTTTACCTCCCTATACCCCTACACCCCATACCCCCTACATCCCCACACTCCCTATACCCCTACATCCCCTATACCCCTTCACCCCCTATACCCCTACACCCTACACCCCTACATCCCCTACACCCTCACACCCCCACACCACCTACACCCCCACACCCCCTATGCCCCTACACCCCCTATACCCCTACACCCCCACACCCCCTATACCCCTACACCCCTACATCCCCTTCACCCCCACACCCCCTATAGTGAGTTGGATTTTCCCAAGACTCACTGATAACAAGTACTCTCTTATAAAACTTGCCTCGTCTCCTCTCCTTAACATTCGACTTCAAGCTGTCGAGGCTCTGGCTTCTAATCGCAAGTGGACAGGTCGGTAACCACGCCCCTTTAGATTAGACACGCCCCTTCCTGACCCCGTCTTCTTCGTCTCACCCCTCCGCTACTTTTCATGCTCCACAACTCCACTGCGATATGATCACTGCTCCACTCAAATAACTTACAAATCAAAGATAGTAAGATTTATCTGTAGATATTAATACTTCATCGAGATGCTGAAGACGATATCACATATTCGTAGTATGTACTTTGTACAGTGTACATTGTATAGTGTACTTTGTACAGTGTATATTGTACATTGTATATTGTATAGTGTACATTGTATAGTGTACATTGTATAGTGTACATTGTACAGTGTACATTGTATATTGTACAGTTTACATTGTACAGTGTACAGTTTTCCGCTACCTCCCTCTCCACATCTCGACCCCCTGCCCCACCTATTAGATGCGGACGTATGTGCGATTGCTCAGTCAGTAGATTCGAGGACTCTGATTGGTCTGGCTAGATCGCGGAATGCTCCGATTGGCTTATTCCGCGAAAACGGAAAACTCAAAGTTACAAAGGTTCAACTTTACAAAGTACTTAAACATCTCAATTGTTTCGTCTCTTCCTTTGAAACAATACATTTCAATTCTAGTTTTGTGCCTTTTATGATATTAATGGTGAACGCCGGGTTCCCTCCCAATCCAAGAT